>JAOUQV010000040.1:330835-341836 GCA_028565295.1 Aspidoras spilotus
GTCGCTACTTGGAATCGAACCTGGAACCTTCCGGTCGCAAGGCTGGTTCCTTAACCACAAGCCTACGACTGCCCCATTACCCAAATGCTTCATTACCCAGACACAAATCTGGAAGCAAACAATTGTACAGAATGACACTGCAGGCTAAAGCCTCATTTATGCTCAACGTTAAGTACGAATGGGACGGAGCAATACCACTAAAGACCGTGGGGGAAGCGAAACAAGCGGCGGAAGTTTTCAAAGACATATACGCATTAGTACGGCATCAATTATATGAGTTATATCATTATATATGATTATAATTATATAATTTATCATCATGTTTAATATTTTTACTCCGAACTGCCCTCTACTGGTCAGCTCTAATTAACGGAGCAGATGCGAGGAAGTATATGGACCGTGACGGTAATACCGCGTAAAGTGCACACATGCATTTGAGGCTTAATGCTGTAACGCTAACCCTCACCTGGCATGACAATGCAACTGTGCACAAAGAGCGCTCCATGTAGTCTGGTAGGGTTAGGAATTCTGAAGAGGCTGGGCATTGTCTGAAAATTTTCCATATCAATAGATTTTTGCTTCTCAACTTCTCTAAATGTTTCATTCAGTGTCTTTTTGGTACCAAATTTTGTCCCTAAACACAGGGCTTGTCATAGGCTTGTGAACCAGCCTTGCGACCGGAAGGTCCCTGGTTTGATTCCAAGTTCCGACAAGTCATAGCTGAAATGCCCTTGGGCAAGGCACATAACCCCCAGTTGCTGCTCACTGCTCCGTGCACGTGTGCTCACTTCACCTGTGTGTGCATATGTGTGTGTTTCACTGGATCTGGGTTAAATGCAGAGGACCAATTCCACTGTGTGTAAAACCTAGTGGCAAAAATGTATGACTTTCACAAGTGTTCTGCACAGACCCCTACCCCTAATGCTCTTGTATAGCTGAACACAAATCCACCCCAAAATTCAAGCAGGAATCCTTCCCGGAAGAGACAAACACACACGAGCATAGCGATGCACAAACCTATGGCAATCTAGTGTCAGGTGTGGGTTTTTAAAACCTCATTTCACCTCACCTAAGTGTAAAATTAACCAAACACACACACAGTAGTTTAACAACTTAACTACATTTCATTCAAATGAATCATTCAGCCACAGATTGGAGGGGGTGGGGGGTTTGGACGGACGTACAGGGTCATTGTGGTGGTGTATTTAGAATAAAACCCCCAAGTGTTCCCATGCAAGAAAATGGAATATAGCAGCTTTCATTTTAAACCTGAGACGTTGCAGTAAATGAGAAACAAACCATGCAGCCCATGGGATGCAAGAGGGTAGGGGGTTAAAGGTCACTGCTGTGAGTAAAGAAAGGATATATCGGTTCATACCCTTTACTGTGAGTTGGGCAGAAGTAGTTTTAAACCCAGAATCACAGGAATACTCTCCTGAATCGGCTTCCTGTAGATTATAAATGACCAGCTCGACCATTGTGCCATCTTTCCTCAACAGGTATTTGTTGCTGGTTTGCAGAACCCTTTGATCTTTCCTCCATACCACAGGCACACCTGGTTTGTCAAGTTCACACCAGAATGTGACCGTTTCTCCAACGTTTCCTTCCAGCTTCTTCAAAGGGGTTTTAAACAGAACGGGAAGAGCTGCGAAAATCAAGAGTCAGAGTTCAAGGTCGAAAAAAATCAAAACCCCTTATAAGGAAACCAGATTTGCCGAAAATTCATACCCTTTACTTCTAGATGTGCTGTAGTTTTATGATCGCCACTGTCACATGTGTAGTCTCCCGAGTCTTCGGGAGCAAGGTCATGGATTATCAACTGGATGTGTTGTCCGTCTTGTCGGAACTCGTATCTGGAGCAAGAGCAAAGGTCTACTTCCCCTTTGCGCCACTGGACCGGTATACCTGGTTTGGACAGCTTGCAGGACCAGGTGATGCTTTCCTTCTCCAAAGCCTCCTGGTCCTTTAATTCTTGAGTGAAAACAGCTGGAAGAACTGGACATTTGGATAAAGAAAACTGGCGGGTCAGGAGATATTAGACCTACATTTATATCTCTTGCTTTGGTAAAGTATTTCATTCCTTTACATTGGCAAATAAATAAAGCATTTGGCCATGTCCAGTAAGAAGATTGGCACCAAACAGCAATGGTTGACAAGTTACCATCTGAATGCCAACATGCTGATTTAAATTAGATGGTACATCTAATTCTCTATAATTCTCTAAGGCAACTACTAGATTTCCTAGCTTTACATCATCTTACCTTTAACAGTTAGCTTGGCGGTGCTCTTGGCGTTGTCTACCCTGCAGGAGTACTCATCACCGTCAGCCTTCTCTACATCTTTCAGCACCAGAGTCAGTATTCTTTCCTTCTGACTCATCTGATACTTTCTTCCTGCCCGGATCTCCTTCACACCTTTCGACCAAGTGAATTTGGAAGCAGGAAATGCGGTTTCACATTCAAAACTGACAGCAGCATCATCTTCCTGCGCCGTGACGTCTTCGAGCTCACGGATGAATTTGTTCACAGGCTCTGAAAAGCACCAAGAAACTGGCAAATATGGAAAAAAAAAACCCTTGTGCTGAACTAAATTATATATTTTGATGGCCACAGACATACCTTTGACTTCTAGTCGAGCTTTGGAGGTCGGTCCACCGGTCACCTGACAGCTGTATTCTCCAGAATCCTTAGCAGCAACACCATGGATGATCAGCTTCACAACCATATTTTCCTGAATTATTTCATACTTAAGGCTCTTCTGGATCGACTTTCCGTCCTTACACCAAGTAACATCCAAACCAGCTTGAGAGAGCTCACAGAGGAACAGGGCATCTTCTCCAGAAGCAACACTGACACCCTGGAGTGCTCTAGAGAAGTTAGGAACTTCCCCTGGAACAAAAACAGCAATGAAACCGTAAAGAAATTGTTTTTAAATGTTTTTGATTATAAAAATCGTTGTGGTTCGTTTTTCGGCAGGTTTCAGAGAAAAACCCTTAACTCGACTGTTCCGAAACTTGGTGGAAGGGTGTGGCATTAGAGTGGACTCTAGATGCATCAACGTTCCTTCCTAATGTAAACTACACAAACCTACTGGTCGTGGTGGAGGTCTGTGGTCTCACCTTCAACAGACAACATCGCTCTTGAGTTCAAATCCTTGAGCGTAAAGACGACCTCCCCCGAGTCGGACCCGGTCACTCTGATGATGCTAAGGATGTGCTTGCGTCCTTTGCTGCTAATCTGGAAACGACCTCCGCTCTCCACAGGTTGACCTTTCAGGCTCCACGAACACGCATCCGAGCTTTCTCGAGAGAGGATACACTCAAACACACAGGTCTCGCCCGCTTTAGCCTCCACAGACTTCAAGCGTTTTGTGATGCCGATGCTGATGTCTGTATGATGTGGGAGAAGAGCGTTAATAAAGGAGATCAGTTTAAATTATATACATGCTCAGAACTTTAAACTCTGATGGCTCAGATGTCGTGCAAGACTTTTCCATCATACCTCTCACAGTGACCTTTGATTTTGTAAGATCCGTACCAAGATCACAGCTATACTCTCCGGCGTCTGCTTGGGTTACATCCCGGATCGACAGACCCAAGACCCTACCGTCGTGCATCATCTCGTGTCTGCTGTCTGCAGAAAGGACGGCGTCGCCTTTCCGCCAAACAGGTGACACATTGGGTTTTGAGGCTTCACATTTCAGTGTCACGGTGCCCTTTTCTTCTCCAATGACATCATCCAACAACTTGAGGAAGACCGCTTTCTTTTCTGCAGTTCAACAAAATTGAAAGAAATCGCTTACAGTTGCTGCAAGGGTATTGCAAAAAACTGCCACCACCATGCTTTACGGCCATAATGCAGCACATCATCTAATGGTCAGAAAGTTACACTTTGGTCTTAGAAGACAGAACCCATTTCCACACCACTAAAGAACCTCCAACATGGGCTTTTATGTTTTTTTATTAGCCATACACACTCACAGCAAACCTCACTTCCTCAAACCACAATACCTTTAACTTTCAGGCAGACGGTCTGCTTCTCTTCCCGAACCTTGAAAGTTATCATCCCACCATCTTGAGGAGTCAGGTTCTTTAGGGTGATGATATGGGTCTTGTTCACATGCTGGATGACATTAACCTCGTTGTTGAACAGCACCTTGTCGTTTAGGAACCACTCGGCTTGTTCGTCAGCATAATTCACCTCGCAGGTAAACACGGCGTCACCACCTTCATCAACCTCCACATCTGTCAATCTCTTGGTGAGCTGAACTTTACGCACTGTGGATGACCAATCAAGTTTAACGGTCAGAAGTGCCATGAGGCTCCATGTTACATACATTAAAAGTAGTCTGGGCGCTCCGGAGCAGTATTTATAAAAAACTGGAATATTGGCTGTTGCTGAATGAGAGTCGTTCTAAACAAACCTCCACGTTAGTAAGTAATCAGTTACACAACAGATATGTACCCTGGACCTTTTCACTCACTCAAGACACTAAAGACGAATGGAGCATGTCTCAGGATTGTTCTACCTTAACGGTCACATGGCGTTTTAAAATAAACACAAACACACACTTACCTTCAACAGTGAGAGTTGCTTTGGTCTCACAGGTCCCAGTCTGACAGCAATACTCGCCGGTGTCATCTGGACTCAATGCCTGGATGACCAGCTGCACCTCAGCACCGCTTTGTTTCATGTTGTACTTGCTGGAAGTCTCCAGAGCAGTTTGACCCTTAAACCAGCGCACGTCTTTAGGTACAGCCGATAGTCTGCATGACAGCTTGGCTGAGGTCTTTTCTTGGCAGGTTATATTTCGGAGAGGCTCGACAACCTCAATGGGACGTTCTGGGTAGAAAAATTATAGCTCCCGATTTTAGCAACCGGGCAAAACTAGCACTGGTAACACAGCACTGCTGAGATACAGATTTAAAACCAAAAACCCAACAACCAGAAGCGACCCATTCAAGGATAAACGGGCACTTGCTTGATAGGGAGTCAAATAGAAAATATACTGTATGTCAACAAGGAAAGTCCATTGCTAGACCAGAAAGAACCCACGCCCTAACAGTACATCCTTCATCATTTTATAATAAACACGATTGCTGCCATTTCCCAATCTCTTGTCGACTTGCACGCAAAACTGACCTTATGATCCCGTTAATAAACAGTGCTGGTTACTATGAATGAAGTCTTTATGCAAATCAATGGCGTCCAAGAATGGGACCTATTACACCTCTAAGACAGAGGAAGACAAGTTGGACAACTTGTATATTGTTTTACTACAATAAACCACCATCTTCCAGCCTCTCCCTTTATCAGGGGTCACCACAGCGAGTTGATCCTCGCCATCTAACTTTGCATGTTCTCTTACATCATTGACCTTGACCACATCTATACATCTCCTCTTTGGTCTTCCTTTTCTGGCTCCAGCCTTGCAGCTCCATTTCTAACATCCTCCTACCAATGATCCACTGATATCCACTCATTCATAATCCTGTCCATCCTGGTCACTCCTAAAGAGAACCTCGACATCTTAAGATCTGCCACCTCCAGCTCTGCTTCCCTTGTGTCCAGATAATCAGATTCAACTTTCCAGCTTATTGAGCATGCGTCAATTTAATTGCTTTTAAATAACGTTGAGAATTCGTACATTACAAAAAAAAGATTCAAATCTGCTCGTACAATATGGTACGAACCTTTAACCGTGAGCTGAACCGTCGATTTGCTTTTGCCAGCGTTGAACTGCACCATTCCAGACATGGAAGCCTTGGTCTTCTTAAAAGTAAGGCGATGCATCGTTCCTTCCTTCTCAATCTGAACATCAGCGCTCTCGCTCAGACTCTCTCCATTCAGGGTCCACTTCACCGGTTTGACCGTTTCCATGCTGATTTCCACTTCAAAGTGAGCGGCGAAGGGTTCGGTCACTTCCACGGCGCTAAGCTCCTTGACGACACTGATGGCCTGCTCTGGAAATTGTACCATCTTTAGCTAGAAATCTTAAAGGATTCAGGTGAAACTTTTTAAACGCATTAAAACCAGTTACGCTCATCGTTACCTTCTACGAGCAGCTTGCACGACGTCTTTTCATCGACAGCATCGCACGTGTACGTGGCTTCATCCCCAGAGTCCACGTCGTTGATGGTGAGTTTGCGATACACACCCTCGCTGGAGATCTCGTACTTCTTACCGGCTTTGATCTTATCCTTGTTTTTGTACCACGTGACCGTGGCGCTGACTCGAGACACCTGGCACTCCAAAAGCCCCCGGTGTTTGTACATGGCGATTTTTTCTCGGAGTTTCTTCACAAATCTCACGGGCAGTTCTGTAATCATTTTACAGATAGCTGAAGTCGCGAGTCACTAAACACACACAAGACACTTTCAATTGCTTTGAACTACCAACCTTTGACCGTGAGCTTGGCGACGGACGAGGCGTTTTCAGCCGTGAATTTGATTTCAGCAGCGTCTTCAGCTTTCACGGATTTGAAGAGTAGAACAAAAGTTCTCCCTTTGAAAACGTCAAAACAGTAGCATTAATATTTCAAACACTGGACCCCATTCGCTGCTGAAGAACAGACTGAAATCATCAACGTTCAGAACACACACACACGACTTAAATCACTAGACACACCATATGATCGTGAAAAATATCTCTACTGCATTAAGTGAAGGGGAAAGGAATCTCAGTTTCAGAGTGGCGCCCCCTATGGACATGAAATTTGGTGAGTGTCTAAAGAACGTCCTAGTGACACATGATATAACATTTCATTACGTTTGAGCTTTTATATTCTAAACATATAGGTGATTAAATACTGTGGTGACTTTCTTTTCTTTGAACATTATTTACTAGTTGAACACACACACACACTATGATGTTTATTGCCCTTCATGATGGCACCCCCTGAACCAGTTGTATTCTCCAAGTATTTTTTGGGTAATAGCTTAAACATTTTGACCAAATTCAGAAAGTCTTATAGCAAGACGTCCTCCAGAAGACGCAAGGATCCATCTTTGCCAAAAACCATGGGACGTAAAAGCTGATTATCCTGAATTTTCCTTCAAAACCCACCCAATTTCATGAGACATCATCCACAAGCTCTGCAACACTGCATACAAGTCTGTCCTAGACGTGGATCTACAACTGCACCAATTGTTATTGGGATTGGTGGCGTCTAAGATACAGGAAATGCTGGAAACAGATATAGCTGGCGGTGCAGAACCATGAGCAACCCGGGACGCTTAGCTTTATTCGTTTATATGTTTACAGTACTATAATAAAGAGATAAGAGAACGAGTGCATTACTATAAACCCGCGACACACAACCGTTCTTACCGGAAATGAAACCATCAATATTTGTCGATGCAAATCAGACTCACCTTCTTGCCTCGTCTTGATGTTGTCCCCAGCTTTGAGTTTGGCGTCACCCTTAAACCACTGACCCTCCACTTCATCGTGAGACACCTCGCAGACGAACGCTGCACTCTCTTTCTCCGTCACTTCCAAATCCTGAAGCTGCTTAACGATCTTAATGTCACGGGCTGCGGAAGAGGCAGAAATGGTTGATCATGGTGGGCGGGGGAGGGGCACCGCTGGAAAGTGTCTCGTCTTAGAACAAAGATGTTGTAGTGCTATAGAATAGTTGTTGCTCTTTACCATGAACGGTCAACTTGGCTGATGTTTCGTCGTCTGTTGTTCTGCACATGTACAAGCCCTGGTCTTCAAAAGTGCACTTCTGGATGATGAGGATACGCTTCCGACTTTGGGAATTAATTACGTACCTCTTTCCCGGTTTCAGTTCGTCATCATTCTATAGAAATTGTGTATATTTATACATCATCCAATTCTTTTAGCCATGACGGTCACAACCCGCTGCAATAAAAGTAACCAACACCTTCATACCTTAAACCACTTTACGTCAGCATTGGCTCTGGAGACTTCACACTCAAAGGTGACTTTTTCCTTTTCCGGGGTAGTCACATCGTCTAATGGTTTCAGGATCTTTGCAGGAGGTTCTGAAAAATATAAACGTACACATACAGGGCACTGTATTTCCACATGTTTTAATTTAACCCTCATGCTCTGACAAGAATGGACATACCGGTGACGAGGAGTTTCGCAGATGTGCGGACCTCATCTGCCTGGAATGAGATCATCCCACTGTCTTCCATCTGCAGCTGGGACATGGTCAAGGAATGTTTTGTACCCAGAGCTGTAATAAGGATTTTAGTACTTGCTCTCAGTTTTTGGCCATCTTTGGTCCAGAAAGCTTTCACATCCGGCTGGTTGAGTTCCACCTCCAAGGTTACCGTCTCCTGCTCATAGACCTTTATGTCCTTCAAGCCCTTAACAACCTGGACCTTCTTCCCTAAAGAGACAAACTCGGCATCTTGAATATGTCCGACATGGATAGTGTAAGGATTTGTACTAGGTATTCATCAAAACCCCAGACCCCCCACCCCCAAGAGTCAAACGTTAGAGCATGCAGTGAAATGTTTTATCAAAGTCAGCTGCAGTATGGTGCCCCTGAAGCAAGGAGGGTTAAGGGCTGTGTTTAAGGACCCAACAGTAGCAGCATGTGGGGCTTAAAATACCCATCTTTTAATCAGTAACCCAGAGCAATTACCACTGAGCCTCCACTGCCCCGTTGTTCCCGTCGCTTTGATTTGATTATTGCGGATTTGCCATTTCACCAAATTAAAAAAAATATTAATGGCGACATTTTTCACGCTGTTTCACGCAAATTTGCATAGTACACACTGTACAGTAATGTATAGTTTTCATTAATATTGCGTATTAAAAAAATAAATCACAAAATGTATAAAAATATAAAAAATATTAATTCTAATAAATCATAATAAAATACCATTTACAGTAATAATGTAATTTATTCAGAGGATGAATACGCACCAAAAACCGAAATGTACCCGCGACCGCTTGAGATACGCTTGACCCACGTGAGATTGTAAACAGCACATGATTGCTTGATTAATAGAAAGCGACCAACCAGAGCACGCCTCTCTATCACAGTCGCTGATTGGCTCAGTAACAGGCTGTTTTTACTTCACCATCTCTTTCCATTCACTTCACATGGGCATCCGATTGTCGCGTGTGAGTAGGGCATGTTAATAAAGACTTAAAATAATGTAGAAATATTAAAATACATACAGTGCCCCTACTTCACGTATTTTTCCACCTAGTGCATAGGGGCCTGGAACGCAACATCTATGATAAGTGAGGATACCGTGTCACATACTAACTAGTAAGGAAGCATGCCATTTCAGATGTAGCCATGGTCTTTGTCCTACATGTTCATTATGCAACCATGTGACTGCACAACAGGTATTGAGTTCATACACATGAAAGATCATAAGGACACTGCACTACTTACTTTCAACAGTCAGCTTGGCCTGAGTTTTGTCATCCAGAGTCTCACAGGAGTAGAGACCCCGGTCAGAACAGGTCACACTCTTAAATATCAGAGTTTGTTTAACACCATCGACTTTAATCTTCAGATTTCCTTCCGGCTGCATCACAATGCCGTTCTTCATCCATTTTACCTCTGTGGACAGCCTGCTCAATTCCACCTCAAGCTCCACGGTGTCCTGCTCCTGGACCGTTTTGTTTTCAAGCTTCTTAATAAACATGACCGGGAGCTCTGTGAAAATAGACAAAAGAAACAAATGAGGCCATCGGGAAAATGAAAAGAAAATGGAATAAAGATAAAGAATAAGGATTTTGGTACAGCTTACTTTGCACTTGCAGAGACGCTTTACACACTTTCCCTTCAGCATCCACACTGATCTCTCCTACGTCCTCTAGCGTGACCTCAGTGATGGTGAGTGCATGGCTGGTTCCTCCATGAGCGATCTTGAATTTGGGCCCAGCGACGACAGGGGCGTTGTTAAAGAACCATGTCAGTTTAACGTCCGCAGGAGTGACTGAACATTTAAAGATGGCATCCGTGCCTTCGTTTGCGGCAACGTTGTTCAACTTGGACACAAACCTCACCAAACGTGGAGCTACAAATCCAGACAAAGTGCCGTTTTCAGAAACCTAGTATACTACAAACGGATGATTTACCTGGGAGAACTGTTGGAGCTGTACCTTTACAGGTGACCTTGGCAGTAGACTTGTCATCTTTGCATTCGCAGCTGTACTCCCCTTCATCTTCCTGGGCTACAGACGAGACGGTCAGTGAACGCTCCGCTCCATCAGCACGGATGACGTATCTACCTCCGGGCTTTATTTCTTTGCCATTGTATCTCCAGAGAACATCCCCTGCAGCTCTGTTTAGCTGACACAACAGAGTTACGCTGCTGCCCAGGACAACAGACGCAGGCTCCAAGCCAACCACAAACTTTAGTGGTGTTTCTGGGGGTAAAAAAAGAAAATTATACTAAGTGCATTAACTGAAAAACAAACTTTATTCCAGATTCTTACCCTTGATCTGGACCTGGAAATCCATTTTGTCCTCGGCTGTCCGGCATGTGTAAGTACCAGCATCTCTTGCTTCAGAAGACTTGATGAGAAGGACATGAGACAAACCTTCTCTCTTCATTTCGTACTTTTTGCCCTCGGTAAGCTGCACTCCATCCCTGAACCAACTAACACTAGCTTGTTCTGTTGTTACCAAAGCGGTCAGAAGAACTTCCTTGGTTTCTTGAACTGCTACAGTTTCCTTCATGGTGGATTTCTTTTGGAATTTAGAAGATACATCTAATGAAAATAAACAAGCATTATGAAGTGAATACCGTAAATCACTGCCATTTCAGCGAGAGTGTAGAAAATAATCAAACAAACCTGCTACGTCAACTTTAAACAGAAGCTTCTCATTTCCGACTTCACAGGTGTACTCCCCTGCCTCCTTCTTCTCCACGCTGTCCAACACCATTAGACGGGTTTTGCCCTTCGCCTCAAAGTGGACGGTCTTACCGGAAACCAGCTGTTTGCCGTCTTTATACCATTTCACCTCTGTTTTCGAGTCGGAAACTTCACAGCTCAGTGT
>JAOUQV010000040.1:345975-360747 GCA_028565295.1 Aspidoras spilotus
GCTTTCTGAGAGGTAGAAACTTTGAGCTCCTTCTGATAGGTCTCCTTGTTGATGAACGTGGCTTGAGGTTCTGAATGAACAAAGATTGCACAAAATTATGGACGTCTTGACAAAGTTAAAATAAAAACAAAGACCATCCGTTTTGAGGTAGAGTTTTAGCAGACCATATTGTCCTCTACATGATAGGATCAGTGAGACTGGGACAGATTTCCAACAGAAATATTAGAAATATTTAGGCCAGAGTTTTATACCTGCCACCTGAACCTTAAAGATCATCTTCTCGTTTCCAACTTCACAAGTGTACTCTCCTGCGTCCTTCTTTTCCACGCTGTCCAATACAAATTGACGGATTTTGCCACTCGTCTCCAAGTGGGCGGTCTTACCGGAGGACAGCTTTTTGCCATCTTTATACCATTTCACCTCTGCACTGGAGTCAGAAACTTCACAGCTCAGAGTGGCTTTCTGAGAGGTACAAACTTTGACCTCCTTTGGATATGTCTCCTTGTTGATGAACGTGGCTTGAGGTTCTGAAGAGACATTAATGTGGTTTTTATTCTTTTTTTTTTTTAATTAAACAAACATGAATACACCAAAGAGAAGAGTAAAGAAGACTGACCACAGGAAGTACAATCAGTTTACACCCATCATTATGACGAGATATGTCCCAAGAAAAGTGCTTGGGTAACGGTACCCACTTGTAAGTAGAATGCCACTTTGGTGGACGGTAAAGAATGCGAGTTGGTAAGCAAAGGGACATACTAGTACCAGTCAGATAAACTAGCACTGTATTGAAGCTGGTTCCAAACCTCATAATTGGGGTAGAAACCTCAGGGGTTTGGAGCTCAGCAGAGAGATTCTTGTTTGACCTTCTCAAAAAGAGATACCAGGTATTTATGCATATGAAACAAAGAAATTCCATGCGTCCATCTTTCATGGAGGACATCAACCAATAACCCCATAGTCCTAATAGGCTCTTCAGAGCTCATGATGCCAATAATAGGGAGAATTTGGAGAGTATGATTATAAGGACCAACCTGTTGGATCTGAACCTCATTGTGAAGCACTATTAAGCAAGGACACAAGCCAAGGTTAAGTCCTGACACATGTCGATATCAATTCACCAAGTCATATACAAGTCAAACAATCTAGCATGTCTAATTCACCCAACATGTCTTTGGACTGTGAGAGGAAACCAGAGCACAAACCCACAGAGAACCTCACACACAATTCTCCATGTCATTCTGCCCGGGGATTGAATCCAAATTCAGGCAAAAGCACTATGGACATGAAGGTAAAAATATATGGGCCTAGTTTAACAGAGATACAGAAAATCCAGAAGTGCTTCAATAAAAGCAGTTGCAGAAACAAGGCTCAGACACAGGAGAGTCCATGGATAAAGACTGTTCCACACCTCAGAAGAGGTAGACAAGACTTTGCAGTCACTGCCGAGTAAGTATGAGGGAGTGTTGTTGAAACCGAATTCTAAAGGAGTTTTCCAATAGTATTTTCTTACCAGTCACTTCAACCTTAAAGACCACCTTCTCAAGTCCAACTTCACAGGTGTACTCCCCTGCATCCTTTCTCTCCACGCTGTCCAATACTAGTTGACGAATTTTGCCTTTTGACTCCATGTGGATGGTCTTACTAGAGATCAGCTGTTTGCCGTCTTTATACCATTTCACTTCCGATTTGGAGTCAGACACTTCACAGCTCACTGAGGCTTTTTGAGAGGCAGAAACTTTCACCTGCTTCTGATAGGTCTCCATGTTGGTGAAAGTGGCTTGAGGTTCTGAAGAGACAATTTACTATAATTAGTTTTATAAAAAAATTAATTTAGAGCTGTGCCAATAAGAATTCCTCATATATGCTCTTTGCAGGGACATATTTGTTGAACGAGTGATCCATAAAGAGACACAGGAAGAGACAAAAAAGGAAAGGAACAGTGTTTAAGGTTAGAGGCACCTAGCTACAGTGGCTACACAGCCACTGACTGAGCAAGTTCTGTTTAAAAGGGGAAGGTCTTCTGTCCCACACTCGTTACCTGTATTAATGGACACCTTTTTGACCTCGCTATATGTGTAAAAGACACCTGTCCACAGCCTCAAAAAGTCAGACTCCCAAACTTAAGCATGGACAAGACCGAGGAGCTGTCGAAAAACACCAGAATGAGAATTGTAGACCTGCACCAGGCTGGGAAGAGTGAATCTACACTAGACAGCAGGTTGGTCTGAGTAAATCAACTGTGGGAGTAAGAGAATGAAAGACATACAAAATCATTGATAATCTCCCTCGATCTGGGGCCCGACACAAGATCTCATCCCGTGGGGTCAAAATGATTATGAGATAGGTGGGGAAAAAAAAATCCAGAAGGGCCCGATGAATGTCCCGCAGAGAGCAGGGACCAAAGTCAAAACGTTTCCATCAGAAACACTATGTTGAGAGGGTCTCAAATCTTGCAGTGCCAGGCACGTGTCCCCTTGTTTAGGCCCATCTGAAGTTTTCCAGAGAGCATATGGATGATCCTGATAATGATTAGGAAAATATGTGGTCAGAGGAAACCAAAATAGATCTTTTTGGTAAGAACTCAACTCGTTGTGTTTGGTAGAAAACTCGAATCCTAAGATGAACTTACATACTGTGAAGCATGGGGGTGCAAACATGATTTGGGGCCATTTTTCTGCAAAGTCTGAACTACAAAGCAAACACAGAAATCAGGAACCGAATTTATTCATCAACATCATTTATCCTACTGTGGAGGTCCACCAGAAGATAGGGCTTAGAGTTTTACAGATCAAGTAATTCCTGGTCGAATAAGGACTGCCCCTTATAGCGTCTTCAGTTTTAGGAAGACAAACAAAGTATTTATACTACTTAGGGATTCCATAGTGCCAACTTGGCATCCAACATTTGTGATGTCCAGGGTGTTGAGGAATTTGAGTGAGCACTTGGAGTAAGAATATCCAGAAGGGCTTCAATAAAATCAGTTGCAGCATCAAACCTAGGGCAGGGAACACGTTTAGAGAAGACATGGGTAAAGATTTTTGACGAGCCTGGCAAACTGTTGAGAAACCCAGAAGAGGGAGAAGACAAAATCTTTACAGTCAGTGTTGAACAAGTTTGAGGGAACTTTGATCAAATGACTATTAAAGTATGTAGTAGAGTATTAATGTAGATAATACCATTGTCCTACCTGTCACCTGAACCTTAAAGACCAGCTTCTCATTGCCTACTTCACAGGTGTATTCTCCCACATCCTTCTTGTCCACGCCGTCCAACACCAGTTGACGAAATTTACCCTTCTTTTCCATGAGGACAGATTTACTAGAGATCAACTGTTTGCCATCTTTATACCATTTCACTTCAGATTTGGAGTCGGACACTTCACAGCTCAGAGTGGCTTTCTGAGAGGTACAAACTTTCACCTCCTTTGGATACGTCTCCTTGTTGATGAAAGTGGTCTGAGGTTCTAAAGAGACAGGTTACTGTATTTAATTTGAAACAGTTAGGTCCAGGTGAGATAATTAAGAGATAAATGAGTGTAGTAAAGAAAACACCAACATATCTGAGGGGAGAGGTTTAAGAGCAATCCTTATAGAGCCATATGAAGGGTCCACAAACTTAAAGAACCCATCTTGGAGTAGGATTACTGGCACCCAAAGTATAAGGGGAATACCAGGTTGGTGGCAATTAAAGAACCCGAGTTGGTGTTTGTTCTTAATTCTTAATAAAACACAGCCCCTTCATCATCAGGTTGCAACTTTAGCTGTTTTGGAGAAAATCCCTGAGACTGAGAAGATTACTATGGAAGAGCCTTGAACATTATATGGATCCCCCTTAGGCTGCTTTAACTTTAGATATCCTACTGGACAAGCTTCTGGGTGAGACCCAAAATCTGCTACAGTGACACTGGCACACCAACACCAAAACCTCTGGGAATTCCCCAGGATCTGTTCTGGAATAACCTTCCCAGTGCAAGTGGCCCTCAGTCATAATAGCAAAAAAAATTACCTAAATTTAAAAGTTTTCCCCCAAAACATTAGTATTGTGTGTTAAAGTAGATATCTAAATTCTTCTACCTGTCACCTTCATCCTAAAGACCAGCTTCTCGTTTCCAACTTCACAGGTGTACTCTCCAGCGTCCTTCTTCTCCACGCTGTCCAACACAATTTGACGGGTTTTGCCCTTTGTCTCCAAGTGGACGGTCTTACCGGAGGCCAGCTGTTTGCCGTCTTTATACCATTTCACCTCCGTTTTCGAGTCGGACACTTCACAGCTCAGTGTGGCTTTCTGAGAGGCAGAAACTTTGACCTCCTTCTGATAGGTCTCCTTGTTGATGAACGTGGCTTGAGGTTCTAGATTAAAAAAAACAGATCATGGCACCAAGACTGCACACATTTAGGATTACTACGCATGTCCATTACATCAGACAGCACAAGGAGCAGGGAATACAAAAGAAACCAGAGAGCGTCGAGAAGAAAAACAAGTCATCATACACACCTTCCACCTGAATCTCAAAGACCAGCTTCTCATTTCCGACTTCGCAGGTGTACTCTCCTGCGTCCTTCTTCTCCACGCTGTCCAACACCAGATGACGGGTTTTGCCCTTTGCCTCCACATGGACGGTCTTACCGGAGATCAACTGTTTGCCGTCTTTATACCATTTTACCTCAGTTTTGGATTCGGACACTTCACAGCTCAGTGTGGCTTTCTGAGAGGTACAAACTTTCACCTTCTTCTGATAGGTCTCCTTGTTCACAAAGGTCACTTTAACTTGCGGTTCTACAGGGGCGGCTGTTAAAGCAAAGACATGTACTTAGTCACACTGCGTGTTCCTTCATTAATAAACATCTCGAAAAATCTAAATGGGTGGAGCAGAAAGTTCTTAATTTCCTTGATAAGACAACAACTTCCTGTTCGTTATGACTGACGACAACCAGTAGTTTGATGGGGCTCAAAATAAACATTCCAAGTTCTGTGAAGACCCGAGAAATTGTCTGGCAACAATGTCTCTTGAAGCCATCTGTAAACAACTGCAGATTCCAAGATCGAGCAATTGCGCACAAGGTGCCAAGATCTAGGAGGAGTTTGTACCAGTCAACCTAAACCAAGACAAAAGTGGTTTGAAGGGTCAGGAACGGCCCAAGCACCACCACCACCACCATAGACATACCTGCTGGAACAGCAGTGCAACAGTCTACAATCAATGTATACATCACCATAGACTGAGAGGCTGCTGTCCAAGCAAAAGCCCCTGCTCCAAAATCAAGCACTCCTGACTAGAGTTTGCAAATGACCACTTGGTCTTTTGAAGCAAAACGTTATGGCCACCACATACAGAGAGATGATCGAAAATGTGGCATCTCAATCTCAATCACACTGTACCCGCTGCTATTTATGGTGGTGATGGCATCACACTTTTGCTTGCAAATGGAAAAAAATGGTACCTTGAATAAAGCGAAGGGAATATTAAAGACTTCAAGATGAAATTCTTTAACATAACCTCAGAAGATCAGCTAGAATGTTGTAACTTGGACGAAACTGGGTGTCCCCCAATAGGACATATCAAAACTGGCGGAGGAATAAAATGATGAAGCAAGATAGAAGCATTTAGATTGGGTTTCCCAAATATTGAACTCAATCCCACTGAGCATAATGCTGACCCGTGCGCTTTAATGTTGACCCGTGCCAGGAAACTTTGGCAAAGACTTAATGGCAAAGAGTTAATTTTCCTCAATTGCAGGTTCTTTTTGGGATAAAATGATTCATTCTATTTCGTACCTGCTACCTGGATCTTGAAGACCAGCTTCTCGTTTCCAACTTCGCAGGTGTACTCCCCTGCATTGTTCTTCTCCACGCTGTCCAGCACCAGCTGACGGATTTTGCCCTTCGTTTCTACATGGACGGTCCTACTGGAGATCAGCTGTTTGCCATCTTTATACCATTTCACCTCTGCTTTGGAGTCGGACACTTCACAGCTCAGTGTGGCTTTCTGAGAGGTACAAACTTTCACCTCCTTCTGATAGGTGTCCTTGTTGACGAACATGGCCCGGGCTTCTACACAAAGACCAAGCAGAATGATTGAATAATTGTACAGTTACTGGACATTCTACTGTTGCTTTTGTTTCTATTGTTTACACCTGTATCTTTGTTCTTGTCTATTCCAGTTTATTCCACACCTGTTGTAAACGGTTCTAATCTTCCACACTCGGATTAGTTCTGTTCCACTCTATCCTACTATTTTGGTCTCCTTTTACATTTAATTTTATTTTATTTAACTCCAACACACTACTGTACTATAGAGAACAGCAAGGTCCTTTTGGCCGGGGTCGCCACAGATGCTAATCCATCCACATGACTGATTTGGCACATGGATGGATGCCCTCCTTGACACAATACACCTATTCGGAGGATGTCGTGTTACGCACCTACCAACATGTTGCAGACCAACTCTGAGATTCAATCACAGATACTAATGCTCCCGGCTTTTTCCGCTCCAACAACACTGTGCTGCCATACACTATATCAAGAAAACCATCATCTACAAATTATGCCATTTCTAAAGACCACAGCTTTCCAGGGCCCACCCCATCGCTCTATTGCGGAGGCAACCCGGCTCGTTCGAAGACTTAATCCGAGGAACACGATGCATGTGGAATTGTTCAGATTCATCATAGTGCGAGTTATTAAAAGAATAATCAGGGCCTCTTTCGAGTGAATCGCCCTGTACTTTACTATAACATGGTGGTATATTATTGTATTGAAGAATTGTGGGAATAAAACGATATAAATCTTATTTTGTGTTAAATTCACTCTGATTTCGTCACACATTCTGGTTTCCTCCGACTAATTAGCGTCTCTTTTACCTTGTATTTTCACCTCGAACGTGACCTTGTCCTCACTCGTCTCACACGAATAGCGCCCTTCGTCGCTCTGCTTGACTCCTTTGATAACCAGCTTTCTCTGCGTCCCCTGAGACACCAGGGTCACCCGGCTGTCCTCCTTAACTTCTTGGTGTTCCTTCTTCCACACAACAGAAGTCATAGGCGACGCCACCTCACAACTCAGTGCCACATCACCCATCATGGGAGAAACCTCCAGGGGTTGAGTCTTGGGCTTGTTCACAAACTTGGCTGCTTCTTCTGATGGGGAAAAGTGGGGGGGGCGGGGGTAATTAAACTATTTTACTCTCATCATCAGTTTGTTATGCGCACACACTCACACACACACACATCTAGGCACACTTTAGTTTTGTACTAGAGTATTAGTGTGTGTTGGTGTAGTGGCCTGCGACATTTCTCCCCTCGGTCAATCTTCATCTGCAATTCTTCAAACATCAACCACGTTTACACCAACACATTCTGCCCGTTTGTGAATTAAATGCTCACTTTATTAGGAACGCTTGCCGTGACGGAATGAAATGCTCGCTGCATTATGCACTTTCTGGTTATACGATATTTATTTATTCATTCTCTATACCCGCTTAATCCTAGTTTTTTTATTGTCACTGCGAAGCCAGTGCCCACCCGGCAACTCTCGGGCACGAGCCACCCTACACACTGTGCCAGTCAAACATAGGGCACGTGCGCACACAATCACAAGGGCAATTTAGAGACACCAATTAGCCCATCATGAATGTCTTTGGAATGCGGGAAGAAAACCGGAGTATCTGGAGAAAAACATGCAAACTCCACAGCGAAATTTATTGCTGTGAGGCCACTATCTGCTAGATCACCTAGGGGTTCTTTGTTACGTTCTCCAGGGGGCAAGTGTGAATTAAATAAATAAGTTTGTTAAACATTTTTTGGATCTTTTTGATTAAACAACATATTTGGGGCCTCTTTCAAATGAATCCCCGTTTATTTTTTAATTTATTGGTAATTATTAAGCAACACAATGCAGCAGAGCACAACAAAGTTGTACAGCAGTAAATAAAGAAGCAAGAGCGACAGTCTGCAGTCTCCAGAAGAATGGTGTGAGATTCTGAACTAAAGTACAATGAGATAATAAATGACTAAATCTATGACATCATTAGTTTTACTGAGCGACTCCTGGAATCTGCTGCAATTCTTCTGGAGACTGCAGAGCGTCACACTTGCTTCTCTTTCTTTACGTTACGTAACAACGTCGCTAGCGATTCTGTCATCATTACCTTTAACAGCGAGCTGGATGGACATCGTATCACCATCACACACACACTCGTACACTCCAGAGTCTTCATGGGTAAAGTTATGGACGGTCAGCGTGCGTTTACATCCAACACTGGAGGCTTCGTACTTTTTGCCCATCTTCAGTTCCTTACCGCTCTTCGTCCAGGAGACCTGTAGAACACAAACACGAGCCAATGATGATTTACCTGAAACAGCACGTTCCGAAATGATGCTTATGATTATCATTAATCATGTAGCGCAGTAGATCGGGCCGTGACCTCATAGCGAGGAGATCCTGGGTTCGAGTGGAGTTAAAATATTCTGCGCGTTCGCATGTGTTTTCTCTGGGTACTCCAGTTTCCTCCCACATGCATGATAGATTAATTGCCCATTAGTGTGTGAATGTGTGCACACGTGGTATGATGGTTAGACGCCTTGTCTAATATTGTTCCTGCCGTCGTGCCCAGAGTTGCCGGGTGGGCATCGGTTTCCCCATGACCCTAAAACTAGGATTAAACGGGTATAGAAAATTAATAAATAATCATCGATAACAAACGAGTTATAATTGTCTGCTGTGTTAAGAATTGTGCTTTTGTTGACTGCCTGGAAATGATGATGATGATGATGATGACGATGCACTCGCTCGCTACACTCGTTTTCCTGCGGGAAAAACTGAATCCCATTAGTTTCAATGGATTTTTTTATTTTATATTTTTTTAAAAACAGTCAGATTTTAATTTATAAATCACACAATATTTTAAGCTCGAACCCTTGTCTTTTTAAACCCACCGTCTTAAATTACAGACAGATCGCTTGTTGACTTGCGCACGCTCATCCTTCATCAACACTAAATTTCACTACATTCAATAGCTACGGGACAAGTTAGAGCGGATGATGTCAGAACTCCAGGTTGAGAGAAATGACCTCCCGGATTCGGTCTCGACTTTTGTCATCTGGGGGGGGCAGGGTGTACTTATTTTTTTGGTCTGAAAAGTGGTCAGTTATTTAATTTGCATCATATTTTTTTTTACTGACATTAGATAATTTGATTTGTTTAGAAACTAAAAAGAGAAAATTCACTGAAATAAATAAATAAATAAATAAGTTACTAGAATACTGTAGTAAGAGACAATAGGGGGACAAAGACTTTTTCACAGTAAGGGCATTGATACAATCCCCGGAATTGCAGCTTAGCTACTAAAAGGGATGCTGTAAAATGACTGTGTGGACCAATCAGAAGCGAGAATAAAGTCGTGATGATTTAATGGATGTTAAATCAACGCTCCGGAACGTTGGTACCTGGACGCTGGCATCCGACACCTCCGTGTAAATCTGGGCCGAGGCGTGGGCGCTGAACGTGAAGATCTCGACGTCCGAATATTTCTTGGTAAAACGTGCCGGAGCAGCTGAAGAAAGAAGTTATTAGCTTTGTTATTTCAACGGGACATCAAACAAATCATTGTTACTGTCGGAGCGTCCTCCTTACGTTTGACGCCGAGGGTGCAGGCGCTTTCCGATCCACCGCCGACGAACTTGACCTGAGCTCCATCCAGCGCCGCAGTCACCTCCCTGATCACCAGCGTGTGCGTAGTCTTCGAGCGAGTTATGAGGTAGTCCGTGCCACTGCGGATCTGTCGGCCGTTCAGCGTCCAGCTTCCGGAGCAGGTGGCGGAGAGCTCCACGCTGAAGGTGGCTTCCTCGCCGGATACGGCAGTGGTAGACCGCAGACCTGACGTGACCGATGCAGTCGGCTCTGAACAAAGACAGAACTTTATTCAACGCACACACATACACACACACACACCGGGGTCTAGATTTGTTCTAAAGATACTCCTTCAGTACGATAAGTTTACGTACCAAGATAAAACGTTCCAGGAACCTCCAGATAAGGGCTCTGACCAAAGTCATTAATGGCCGAGATGCGGAACTGGTAGCTGCCCTCCTCGGTGATGTTACTGATTGTGTATTGGCTGGTCGACACTAGCTCCATGCCAGTCACACGAACCCACGTCTGAGCTCCAACCTTCCTCCTCTCCACAACGTAGCCATTAATGGGGACGGGACGCTCGCTGTCTGGTCGAGACCAGCTCAGAGTGATGGAGCGGTCAGTCTTGTTTAACACGATGGGGTTGACCGGGGGATCGGGGGGATGCTTCCGTGGTGCTGGGTGACAAAAAAAAATAATTTTACTTCAGAACACCTTTCTGTACTTGCACATTGTGTAAAATACTGTGCTGTGGCACAGTGGGCACAGCACTACCCGCTGTGCCACCATGCCACCCCTTTTAAGAATAAAATTTCCTATTTAAAATGTTACGACTACCCCCCCCCACCTGTAACAGAGAACCGCGTGGAGGTCTTGCAGTCGCCAGCCACGAACGCCACCTCGCCCGAGTCTTCTGCAGTGCAGTCACGGATGGTTAGCGTGTACTGTTTATACGAGCGAGCAATGCTAATCCTGGAGTCTTCCTTCAGCTTCTCTCCGTTCCTGCTCCAGTACGCGTCGTCCATCGGGTGTTCCAGTTCGACACAGAAGATGACCGTATCACTGACCGGCACCACCGTCTTCCTGGGCAACTTCTTAGTGATGTTTCCTGAACATGCACAAAAACAATACAACACCTCAAATCATTTCCCCGTTGATTTTATCGGAAAATAGTGAAAACGGTCCGGAACCGTACCTAGAACTGTAAGCTCGGCTACGGTGCGACTCCCTTCCTTCATTTCGCAGACGTACACTGCGTCGTCGTTGGTGGTAACGTTGTGGATGGTGAGCCGCCTTAGCGTCCCCTCCTGCTCCATGTGATACTTTGCGTTCTGCTCTAAACGAGTCTCCTCCATGAACCAGGAAGCCTGAGTGTTCGGCATGGGCACCTCACATATCAGCATGGCCATCTCCTTCTCCTTCACCTCCACGTCCTGGAGTTTCCTCTTAAATGACACAGTGGGTTCTAGGAGCGCATAAACAAATAAAAATAATTTCAGCGTCCACATTTTATAAAAGATCTAATGGTGATAACTGAATATTAATAGATTCCTATTCTGCAGAGTTCTTCATCCTCACCACCGAGAGAACCCTTAAAGTTCTAAGGTTTGTGATCTCTGCAATTTATTACAGACATGGTAATAAATAAATAGATAGCCATGGGGTCAGCTGTAGCTAAATGGATAGGGAAAGATCGCTGGTTCGATTCCCACTTTACAGAAGCTGGTCATAAAATTAGAATATTATGGAAAAATTGAAACTTGTATATTATACACATTCATTACACACACACAGATATATTCCAAGTGTTTGTTTCTATTAATTTGATCATTATAACTGACAACTAATAAACAACCCACATTCACTATCTCTGAAAATTAGAATATTACTTTAGACCAATAGAAAAATAACATGAAACAGATCGGCATAAACAGAACTCAATACTTAGTTGGCGCTGCTTTTGCCCGAATTACTGCAGCAATGCCGCGTGGCATGGAGTCGATCAGTATGTGGCACTGCTCAGGTGTTATGTAAGCCAAGGTTGCTCTGATGGTGACCTTCAGATGTTCTGCATTGTTGGGTCTGACTATATTCTGAGATAGTGAATGTGGGTTGTTTATTAGTTGTCAGTTATAATGATCAAATTAATAGAAACAAACACTTGGACTATATCAGTGTGTGTGTGTAATGAATGTGTATAATACACACGTTTCACTTTTTTCCCCCCCATGATATTATAATTTTATGACCAGCAGCTGCAGGCAAGTCATGGCTGAAGTGCCGTTGAGCAAAGCACCCAATCCCGCAACTGCTCCTCATGCACCTAAATGAGGGCGGCACACTGCTCCAGGGGTTAATACCTGGATGGGTTTAATGCAGAGAAAGAATTTCCCTACAATGATTAATAAAAGAGTAGGATAGTCAGGGCCTCTTTCAAGTGAATCACCCTGTACCTTGTTATCTAACCCATTACCAATGTTTCACCAATTTTGGCCAAGATGAGCAGCTGGCATTTGGGGCGAGGACAGAGTTACCGTGACCTTTAAAAATATATATTTTTTAAATATGCTACCCCCAAAGTGTTAACTACCTCATACCTGAATACGTGCAAGTGAAACTTCTAGAACAAGAGATCGGCTTTCCTTCCTTTGGCAAGCAACCAATCACATTCCGCGTTTGCCCGCGTGTACAATAGCACTTCCGTCTCAGGAGTTTCTGGGAATTTACGTATTCTGCTGCGTTTCATCACATAAAACTGATCAACTAGACTCAAAATACTGCCAAATGTTTACTCGGGCAGAAGGTGTCCGATTGCACGTCGGCACTGACCACAGTGGACAAGGTTGAACAAGTCAACACGTGCAAAAAATAACCGCAACATGAGACGGTCCTAAAGATGGATGGCGGCCCGAGGTTATGAAGCGACTGCGCGAGCTCAGAGACGTAGAATGAAACGCTAGCGAAGACGAATCAACCTGCAAACTTTTAAGGGTACAGCGATGTAATTACAGAGACGTCAGCACCTCAGGGCGCACCCCATCCCCATATCACAGCTGGCGTCGCATCAACCGGACAAACCTCAATGCAATTCACTCGAATGTTCAGGATCATTCAAAACCACATGGTACAATCAGTTCAATCGTTACATAACTGGCCACGATAATCACCGAGGGCACACCATATGGCATGTGACCGCCGCGTACGGCATCTTTACGGCATGTGTCCGTGTCTTGACCCCAGAGACTCCAGCCATTAACGCCAGAATAAATTTACCAGACATGTTTTTATACACACCCAGACGGAGCAGTGCTTCAAAGTTCGTGAACCCTTTAGAATTGTTTTTATACGTAAATCACAACATTAAAACCAAATACTGAGAAATAAAAACAATTGACCATTTATTGATTAGGAAAATTATCCAATATATCAAGTAATCCATATATCGAATAAAAACAGGTCCAAACTACAGTGCTACCACCAGCGTGTTTCATAGACGAGATGGGTATTTTAATGCTGGGAAAATAAGAAACCTTTGATCATGCTACAAAGTCTTGATCTTTGTTAGATCTCATTTCTTTAAAATAGACAGGAAGTGCACACCTGATCATTATCGCACTGACGCCAGAGTCAAATATCGACTAATCCTAAAGGTTCGAATACTTTTGCCTCTCACCGACGCGTCATTATTTAAATCATTTTCCTCAAGAAATTAATCAGTCGGTTTTTTATCAGTGTATGAGACTCGGTCATTTTAATCCATTTTTATATAAAATCTGATCAAATTTCTGAAGAAACGTTCATTTCTAATGGGTTCACAAACTTTCGAGCACCTCCTCAAGCTCTTATTTCAGATTAACACAGGAATCTTCTTAAAAATTAAAACTAAAGCAACATGGAACCAAGCGCGGGACCTTGATCTCCAACATCTTTACCCTTCGGAGAATTGGTTTTTCTGCCAAAAACAAACAAACCTACTGAGAACACGTACAGGAACTTACACACTACACACACACACTACACACACACTCTTACCTTTTACAATCACCAGAACGGCGCTGTACGTTTGCCCAGCCAAGTTGGAGGCATTGCAGGTGTAGAGACCGTTATCACTCTGCTTGCAGTACAGGACTTTGAGAATGAAGTTCTCCGCTTGGTCCTCATACGTGATGTGCCTACGACCCTCGCTTATGTTCACCCCATCCTTCCTCCAGATGATCTGTGGTTTGGGGTGACCCGTAACAAAGCAGCTGAGTTTGGCGTGCTTGCCCTCGGTCACCGTGCAGGTTCGGGTGAAGACGCCTTTAGGAAGTTTGCCAGTCAAAGCAGAGACCCGCTGTTCATGATCAGTGGCAACACCCAGCTTGCTAAGCCCTTCCATGATATTAGACGAGGATGTGGAGGACAGTGCGTAGCTGTCGGTTGTACGGTACAGGGAAATGTCCTTACACATCTCTTCCTTGCGCTTCTGAAGGTGAGAGAGCAGAGAGGTGCTTTTATCAGCGTTGAGAAGTCGAGTGTCCTGCATGTCCACCACCAGTGAGGCAGCAGCTTGCGCTCGACCGATGGAGTTCTGAGCCCGGCAGGTGTAAGTACCGCTGTCCATACTCCTGACGCTTTGAATCCGTACAGTGCTGGAGTCGCTGTCTGACGTGATCTTGATGCGATTGGTCTCCCCTAAATACCGGCCATCCTTCTCCCAGTCAAAGGTAGGCGCAGGGTGAGCTGAGACACGGCACAAGAACGTAACATCACCGCCCAGACCCACCTTGGTAGATGCAGGTTTAGTCATGAACACCGGCGACCGATCGACCACCGTAGCGGGAAGATCCACCTTCAGCGTCACAGCTGCGTACGCTTCACCAACATTATTCTTAGCACGGCACATGTACTGCCCGCTGTCCTCCAGCGTCAGGTCGTAGATGGTGAGTCGATAAACATCGCCATCCTCTATGGTTTTGAAGCGCCCTCCGCTGGAAATGTGCAGTTTGCCTTTTTCCCAGGTGACCGCGGGGACAGGGGTCCCCACAACAGTGCAACTGAGGGTAGCATCCCGACCCACGCTGAGGGTGAACGCTTTGGGTCGGGTCAGGAAGCGAGGTGCTCCTCCGAAAAGATTCTGGTCCATCACTGGCTCCTGCA
>JAOUQV010000040.1:466940-476940 GCA_028565295.1 Aspidoras spilotus
TATTTATTTATTTATTTATTTATATATTTATTATACTACTGAGTGATGTTGTAACTTTAAATCTCTGTCCCACAGAATTTCTGCTTATTCTCGTTCTCTCTTTCCTTCTTTCTTTCTTTTTTTCTCTTTTCCTGTCCAAGTCACCCTATTTGCCAGCGGCATTCGGCCCACGCTTGGCCAGAAGTGTTTTTTTTCTGGGACTCGATCAGTCAGTACCCCACAGATTGACGAGCCCTCGGATGCCGATTTAGTGTACATGTCAGCCATGCTGGAGCCACCGCACATCTGGAGTCGACTAAAGAGTGAGGGAGAGTTTGAGAGAGCGAGCCACAGAGAGAGAGTAAGAGTGCGGGGGAGGGGGGGATTATTTGGCTTTAGCAAGTGTAACCCAAGTGCTATATCATCCCTCCTTCTTTCCTTTTCCACTCCTCATGTATTCACTTCATTCATTAATTATCTTCCGCTTAATCCGCACGGGGATCATGGGGAGAACATTTCCAGGGTCGTCCAACACAGGGACTGAACCCGGGTCCTTCTGGCTGTGAGGTGACAGCACTACACACGGCACCCCCGTGCCACCCTTATAATATAAACTCTATTATATATTTTACCCATACATTATACTGTATTGCTTACTCAACATTCACAACGAGACACAGAGAGAGAGACAGAGGCAGAGAGAGACAAAGAGAGAGACAAAGAGAGAGAGAGAGTGAGATATACAGAAAGAGTGTAAGAGAGAGAGATAGACAGAAAGAGAAAGATTGACAGATAGAGAGACACACACAGAGAGATACACACAGAGAGATAGACTAAAAGGATGAGAGAGAGAGAGAGAGATAGACACAGAGATATATGGACAGAGAGAGAGTGAGACTGAGAGATAAACATATAGAGAACGAGAGAGACAGATAGTCAGAGAGTATGAGAGAGAGAGAGAGAGAGAGAGAGAGAGACCGACAGTGAGAGGGATAGACAGATAGAGAGAGACAAAGAAATATAGACAAAGAGAGCGAGAGAGAGATAGACAGAGAGTGATGGACAGAGAGAGAGAGAGATAGACAGAAAAAGAGAGAGCAAGTTAGAGAGACAGAGAGAATGAGCAAGATAGGCAGAGAGAGAGACACACAGAGAGAGAGACAGAGAAATTGAGAAAGATAGGCAGAGAGAGAGATAGACAGAGAGATAGACAGAGAGATAGACAGAGAGATAGAAAGAGAGATAGACATAGAGATAGACAGAGAGATAGACAGAGAGATAGACAGAGAGATAGACAGAGAGAGTGAGAGAGAAAGAAAATGGTAAATGTAATGTAGAATGTCTTTAGTCACGCTTTAACAATACAAATGTCCATATTAGTCACAGCAATAAAGCAAACTATTGACTAGACTTGAGAGAGACAGCGAGAGAGAGAGAGACAGAGTGAGAGATAGAGTGAGAGAGATAGAGAGAGATAGAGAAAGAGAGAGTGAGAGAGAATGTAAGCAAGGTCTAAAGTGTCAAGGAATTCATTGTCTGCTCTCCACCTGTTATTATTCTGGACCCAATCAACCTGCTAGCCAGCCTGGAGCCGGTGGCCATCTGGAAACGTTGCAGTGTTTATAAACTTGGCAGGGCTGCGCTCTCTGGGGTCTGACCTCCCACATGAATCTGGAAACAATTAGAGCACGACAGAGCGCCTGATTACCACCGAGAAGCCCGGCGCACACATCACGCGCCGCCACGGGGATGACGGGCCTCGATCCAAGCAATGCACTGCATAACCATTTTACATAAAACATACACCGCAGCAACGATACGCGCTGGAGGAAGTGTATCCGAAAGTATAACTCTTCTGACTTTACTTACAGTCGGGATGAATCACTAATGCAGGTTCGAGACAAAAATCTGTTGTGACTGCGGTGCAAGAATCTCGTACCTATCTGTTCTGAAATTCTACAGGCAGAGTGCAGATAATTTTTGACTCACCCTTGACAAACAGAAGGGTCATTGTTTTTGAACGCAAGAGCGTCCACTTTGATCGCTCTCTCATAGAAACCAACACATCCTCTATGTTACAGCTGTGCAGTCGATGCCGAGGCTGTATGACTTCACACTCTCTGTGTACGTGCCAACAGGAAGAGCTGAGATACCCCATTGAGAAAAAAGCACCCCCCCCTACACACACACACACACACCATTCATAGAAGCAGCGACTTGCATGAATTATTATTATTAGTTATTAGTTATTATCAGGGGCAACACAGTGGCGTAGTGAATAGTGCTGTCACCTCATAGCAAGAAGGTTCCGGGTTCAAACACAGACTATGGAAATTTCTGTTTGGAGTTTGCATGTTCTCCCAGTGTTCATGCGGGTTTTCTCCGGGTACTCCGGTTTCCTCTCACACAGGCTTCCTCGTGACCCTATAATTAGGATTAAGTGGATATAGAAAATGAATGAATGAATGATTACGTTCTGCTTAATCCTAGTTTTAGGGTCACAGGGAAGCCGGTGCCCACCAAACAACTCTGAGTGTGAGGGCACAAACAACCCTAGTCGGGGCGTCAATCCATCATAGAGTGCAGACACATAATATAATAATAATTTCGCACTCGATGATGCATGAGAAGGCGAAGAGGAACCAGGATGCCAGCAGTGTGTGTGTATGTGTGTGTGTGTGTATGGCAGAGGAAAAGTCAGGGCAGTGTCCATCCTGTCTCACACTTCCTGTCCTGCTGGAATCCGGCTTGTAGCTTATTCACACCCTCAGCATGTGTTGGCCTGACAGGTCGCTGAAATCTTTCCTTTCCCCTTTTTAACCACCTGCTCCTCGGGTTTGGGATTCGATATTGACCAAAGTATTGTTTAAATATTTTTGACCGCATTTCACATTTTACTAACTCAGAGAGACAAAGGTTGTTGCGCCATTTCTTTATTTTATTCATGTATTTTTGCTGCAGGTGCATGTCATCGCTGCTCCAGCTGGTGGCAACAAGACACAAGCTCTCGCTCACCTTCACACAATCCTCACACACATTCTTTTAACTGCCCTACAGTGAGGTCATATCATGTCCATACATACATCTTTGTGAAGTTTGGCTGCAAGGATGTGCTCCGTGAGATAAGTTTAAACTGACTCAGCCCAATCTCTTGTCAGCTGTTGGTGCAGCCCCATGGAATCTAACCCCTGTTTCTAATGCTCCTGGATTTTTCCAGAATCACGTGCTCTACCAACTGATCTATCCGAGTATCCCAGTAAAATACACACCAGACTAAAGACCCAGTTTAACTTTCCAGTGACAATATAGTTATGCTGTAGTTCATATGGAGCACCAAAAGGGTCAGAACGAAGTGAATAGAGTGGACAAAACAATCGTGTGTCTAACCACAACATTGAGGACTCATTATAAAATATGTAGAGCACTATGAAAGCAACAGGATGTGATATTAGTGAAAATGAAAAGAAATTGAGGACTGACTGAAATGTCCTCACATCCCAAAAATGTCCTCACATTGAAATGTCCTTAGTAAGATAGTTGTACAAGCACAAACATACACAAGTTTAAACATAGCAGCAAATTACAATTAAAACCCGCGTGGATTTATATTATCTAACAATATAGCAACAGCTTTAAGGTTTATTTAATATTAAACATAATGTATATCGAAGGAGTTGTAAGTGTCATGACTATTTTCCACCGCAGTGAAGTCTTCGTAGTACTTGTGTGTTTTTAGATGAATAACTTTCTAACAACAAACAACCGCTTAGTTCCAGGAGTACTCCGTTCCCAGCACGACTCATTTCCATCCCCAACTCTTAAATTCTGAGGTAAATGTTATTCCAAAATAGCTATAAACTATTGCTAGCTTGCTTTGCTAATACAGTACATGATGAAAAGCAAGTAGAAGCCTATCATGCAACTCGAGCAATCGGATTTCACAAAGACAAAGCTGAGTTATGTTTCGATTTTGACTTTCTGAAATAATTGAAGTCTTTAACAATAAAAAAAAAGACAGCCCACATTAGCTTTTGTGCCGTGAATGCAAGCCATTTGGAAATTTCTCCATGAAAGCTGGAACGGCTTCACTCGTTTTCCCGAGGTTGGTGTATTTACACACAGATAGAATCTCAGCCTGCGGCTATGACAAAAAAAATCTCGCTAGAAGCTGAGGAATGTTCTTAGGTCCTTACATTCTGGTGTAAAGACCTTTGCCTGCCCCCCCGCCCCCTTTTTTCCCTCTGTCTCCATTAATATTACTTGTTCGAGCACATGTTTGTGTGAAAAAGGGTTTTTTTTTCTGCCTAAAGGAAGCAGGTGGTTTCTGGACAGGTGTTATGTCCCACCTGTAAGCCATGTGCTTCCTAGAATTAGCTGCTCGGTTTCCTCCCACTAGATCCATAAACAGAAATGACTAGCGCTTGTGCCCACCTGCAATGTACTTTCTTATCATAGTTTCAGAAGTTAGAACATGACTTCTTTTTGCACCTCTATTAAGCACTTTTATACACTAAAACAGGACCACCTGGCTAATAGCAGGTTTGTCAGGCAAATGTCAGGGCATAGAATCCACAAGGTGACAAACTTCTTACATATGCAAGTCGACCCATGTATAGTGCAGCGTCGCTGCCAGTTCGACTTACAAGTTCGACTTACTAGTTCAAAGCTCATCTCTCGTATCAACATCCAACATCTGGGGAACATCAAATGTATAAAATGTCAAATACCATATAATACAAGTGGCATTGCTAGGGTGTCCCCCGTGACTGTCATTCTTTTTAATAGTCAGTCCAGGAAAATGTCCTGGTTTTTAATAATATCTACCCCCCAATTCTCTCATAAGAAGCGAATACCGTCAGCAATCCCCCCCGTTTTTGCATAAGAAGCAAACATTACTCTGAACTGGCAACCCTAGGCATTGCTAATAGCTAGCAATGGCTAATAATAGCTAACAATGTGTGCCACAATATTCCCAGGCTTTCAACTTCTGAGGTAAACAGAATAGCTAGCAAAGATTGCTTTGCTAATTTGTGAACGAAGCTAACTTGAATCCTAGCGTTTGAATAAACTTTGGGTTTGCTAGTTCTAGCCGCGCTGCTAGACTGACGTTCGCTTTCAGATCAACCACATATAGCTGGCCGCTGGTATGACCTTCCTGCTGGATGCTTGTTGTTGCTTCCTTCACTCCTGGTAAACGATAGTATGAGAACAGAACACAAGCGCGGCTGTTGCTAAACACCTCCGGTTACTGATTGTGATGTAACCGCAGTTAATTTGCTTATTAATTGTACGCTACTTTCCAGGTGTTCCTAATCTAGTGATCGTTCAGATTGTTCAAATTCAAACGTGCCACTTAACAGGTGCATGCTTCGTCCATTCCTCTTATTTGTGTTCAACTAGCAATGCCAGCTGATTCGGCTAAACCGCACCGTGTCTTCTTCAGCCCTGAAGCTATGATTCCTAACCAGGGCGCAGAGAGAAAATACGTGACTGGAAACGACGAGTTTTAACTTGCGCTCTGTGCTGCTTTGGGGTTTTTGCTGCTTGGAGATGTGGAATGCGAAGGCTTGTCACAAGATGATGGGTGTGTGTGTGTGTGGGTATGTGTGTGTGTGTATGAGTTGTGTATTTTGTGTACTCTGTCATTAGCGCTCAGCACTCACATGAAGGCACGAAGAACCACCCTGGCTGTGCTCTGTATTTTCACACTGCAAAAAAAAAGGAGGGTCTCGCCCCGTTCCAGTTATGATCATCATTAGTAATGATTGTTTGGATTTGCGGTTTGTGAGATGTGCGAAGTATATATACATATATATTTCCAAAAGTATTCGCTCACCTGTCTTGATTCACATATGTATCTGCTCATCCATGAAAACCCATTCCATGAAGCTCTCTGTACACTGTTCTTGATCTAATCTGAAGGACCACATGAAGTTTGGAGGTGTGTAGTGATTGACTCTGCAGGAAGTTGGCGACCTCTTCACACTATGCCCATCAGCATCCGCTGACCTCCGCTCCGTCAGTTTACGTGTCCTACCACTTGGTATCTGAGTTGCTGTCGTTCCCAAACACCTCCATTTTCTTATAACACAGCTGACAGTTGACTGTGGAATATTTAGGACCGAGGAGGAAATTTCATGACTGGATTTGTGTGGCACAGGTGGCATCCTATCACAGTTCCACGCTGGCATTCACCAAGAACAACCACATTGGACATTTCCCAGACCTTCCAATTTAGAAAATTGACTCCCGGTTGAATGAAATTAGTGAATGTTGTGGTAATACGTATGTAATGTCCAATGTGGATATGTTTCAATGGTGATCTTTTAATGTATACCACATAATAAGCATAAGTAGTTAGCGACCGGATTTCCTAACAACGGCTAACAACGGCTAACAGCGGCTAACTGAACTGGTATTCTGACTTTTCTTGTTTACACATTATTCCCAGCTCCAAGTTTTGACTTCAGAGGCAAATGTACTGCCGCGGTACCTAGTGAAGCTAGCGTCTATTGCTAGCTATTGAACAATGCTAAGTAGAAGATGATTTCATACTTATTATTGCTTTGGTTATTTTTGTGCTTCACTAGCTAGCTATAGAGGTCGCTAACTAGCTGCTGTAAATTTTTCATCATAAATAAATAGCGTTAAGACTAATGCTAGCAAGCTAAGTTTGATTTACTCACAGAATGGAAGACCTTCGTGTGGTGGAAAACATTAACGAAGGGTACAACGCTTTCCGCTCAGACACATTAAAAAAAAGTATTAAAAAATGCATAAAGTCTAATTTTAAAACTGATATAACATACATAAACATGGAGTGAGTTAGCATGGAGTGAGTTAGCATGGAGTGAGTTAGCATGGAGTGAGTTAGCATGGAGTGAGCGGCAGGTGAGTTTAACTATATCAGAGCGTCTTCGTGATGTTTCCAGGATGTGAAATTTCTGTGTGGAGTTTGCATGTTCTCCACGTGTTCACACGGGTTTTCTCTGGGTACTCTGGTTTCCTCCTGCATTCCAAAGACATGCAAGGTAGATTAATTGATGTCTCTAAAGTGGCCCTCAGTGTGTGAATGTGTGTGACATTGGATTGGTGCCCTGTCTAAGGTTGTTCCTGCCCTTGTGCCCAGATTTGCCGGGTTTCAACGACTGGCCTGTGACCCCTTGTGGATTAAGCAGAAGAAAATAAATGAATGAATGAATGAACTGAGCACGATTACAATAAACCACTTGCATCCAGGAGATGTGTAGTTAATTAAGAGGGCCCTGACTGGGCACAGCCATCTTGTTTTTCTGCTGGCATTTCTGGGAAACGTAGCATGATCCTGCAGCCAGGAACGAAAGACCAAAAAAGGGAATTGTAATGGGAATTTTTATGGATTGTAATCCCGGATGGGAAATATCAGTGTGGGTTTTGCATGTTCTCCTACTGTTCGCACGGGTGGGCATCGACTGGCCCGCTACCCTGTGTGGAATGAATGACTGAATGAATGTACATGGATTGTCCAATATAAAAAAACTACTATTTACGAGTGCATTAAAAATAAATCAACACATCTGACCAATCAGAATGACGGACGTATCCGAGTGAGATAAATCATTTGCGCAACAGAAGACGTCTAGCCGATGTTCGCGATCCAGGGCACATGTAGAAATGTGAGAAGAGGGGAAAAGATCATCCTGATGACCTCTTCTGTTTAAGGGTGAGGGACTAAAGAGAATTTTGTAAAAACAAAAGTGCATATTTCTTCCTTTGGCCTGCAGCAGTGTATTCTGGGAGACAGCTGCAGGTGATGTTCCGATGCCTGTAGATAAGAAAGTTTTCCGCTCGAATAGCGAACACGTTTGCGGAGGCACCCGAGTCAGACGACATGCCGTTTTAAAAGCAATGCACAGATTACGTTTAGTGAAATAAAAAAATCACCGGAAAACCTTTTTTTTTAAATCAGATGAAGTGAAGTAAGAAAAATTCTCTCATCTCTCCGAGAATATCACGTCTAAAGTGAAGCAGAGTGTTGGTAGCATTATCTAGAACACATTCTTTCAAACCCCACCTTCCTAAAAGTCATTTTCTTTTGCCTAAATCACCTCATCACCGTTCTGTCCACATCTGGTAAAATCACCGGAGTTTAACAGATCATGTGATTCTACCCCTGAAATAACCTGGCTCATGTCAAGAGTGAATTGTAATCGACAAAAAAGTCTTTATTTTATGTTTTCCAAAAGTTATATTTAACACTGGACATATTGGACATATTGGACATATTGGACATATTCCTGCGTTTTATAGAAATCCAACACTTTGAGGATATCATGTTTACCGTGAAGCACGGTGCTGGTAGCATTAAGTAGTGGGGCTCTTGTTCCAATTAAGATTTATTAATGCTTGGAGACTTTCAGCTATAACTGTATCCGGATGGCACGGCGGCGCAGTGGGTAGCTCTGTCACCTCACTGCAAGAAGGACCCGGGTTTGATCGCCAGGTGATATGACCTGGAAATTTTACTGCGGAGTTTGCATGTTCTCCCCACGTTTGTGTGGATTTCCTCCGGGAATGGTCCATGGTGAATGCCAAATGGTGAATGCCGAATTGTCTGTGACTGGTGTACTGTGTGTAAACTTGCGTATATGGATATAACCTTGTTCTCATCATGAAAGTCTGAAAGTGATTTTAAGCAATAAACAATGAATAATATAACTGCAGCCAGATGTGGTTCTACCAGATGTTGACCCTTAGTCCAAGTATAAGGATATTTTGCACTTTCAAACACATATTGTGCAAATCCAATTTCAACATTTCAACAAAAGTGTGTAAAAGTTCAGGTTACGAAGTTGAAGGCGGGGTTTAAATACTAACTCGCACTATGGGACGGAGCGAAAGCTGACACCCGGGATGTTCCGTGCAGAATTCTGCAGCATTTTCCTTCCTTATCTATACATGTTATAATCTGTCAGGGTCCGAAATCTCTTTAGTGCTCAGGAAATATAAACACTGCAGGTTCAAACACATCCCGTCAATACGAGAGCACGTAGCCTGATTCAGCAGAGCCCGGAAAAAGGCTTCGCAAAGTAGATCCAGTAAGAAGCCGCTAGCACCTGCGCTAGTGGCGCCTGGTGGGTTTACAAACAGGGGGAAGCAAATTCTGCTCCTAAATCGTAAAATTACCCCAGTATTACCCCACTTTACCACATGTTGCCCTGGAAGTCACAACTTGAATACAAAATCAATAGAGTTAGTATTGTCCGCCATTATTTACAGATTGACAGCTAGCCTTCGCAGAGTGACAGCTAGCCTTCACAGATAAACAGCTAGTCTTCGCAGATTGACAGCTAGCCTTCACAGATAAACAGCTAGTCTTCACAGATAGACAACAATAGGAACGATGTACCTTATATTTACAATATGATACGACCAAAGGAAAATATTTCGCAAAATCGCTAGCAGCTAACGCAAACTAAAGCAGATTATCACATGACTGAACCTGTTCCATTGCCAAGTTTCCTTTCACACCGCAATCAGTCAACGAGAGGCTCCGCCCCTTTGTTTATCGTTTATTATTTAACATCATTTTCAGAATCAGTGGCCAAATTTACATCCACACACACAAGGTTATATACACACAGTCAACAAGCCATGGACAGTTTCTTGCATGCACCTTATTGGATAGTGGAAACCGGAGCAACCCGGAGGAAACCCAAACCAACACTAGGAGAACATGCAAACTCCACACCTTGCTGTGAGGGGAGAAAGCGATTCCCTCTGCACCACCGTTCCACCCTCAGATACTTTTACAGTTCCTCCAGTCTTCATACAGATGTCCAGAGGCCAATCCTGTCCACTGCCTTTTAACACATAGAGACGCTGAGCTTCCATGACTTTGGACCGTCGACCAGTGAGAAATTGTCTCACTGATTCGAAACAACTCAGATGTGATGTTTAACTCGTTCTAGAGGAGGCAGAGCTTCCCTTGTAGTCTTTAGAGCAGTCGCATCTGACCTGGGGTTATTGGAACAAACTTAAC
>JAOUQV010000040.1:617323-630454 GCA_028565295.1 Aspidoras spilotus
ATTGACGCTGTATTGGCCGCAAAAGGAGGCCCTACACCATACTAATAAATTATTGTGGTCTAAAACCAGGTGTTTCACTTTCATTGTATAACCCCTGTATATACACTAGGGAAGTAAGCACATGTGCCCAGGGTGGTGAAAAACCTCCACAGCACCCAGGGAGCAACTGAGGGGTAGTGACCTTGCCCAAAGGCAATTCAGCCGTTTAATGACTTAGCGGTACCGGCAATCGCAAGGCCGGTTCCTTAACCGTAAGCATTTGACTGCTATTACATTGGTGTGAAAAAAAATATTTTTATAACAGAATTATGTGAAGCATGGTGGTGGTAGTTTTAGTAATAAAACATTAATGCTATTATGATTTAATATCCAGGAAGTTTTTAATCCCAGATTAGTCGTTTCTAAAAAAAACACACACACACTGCCTCTACAGCGCCTAGGGAACAACCACATGGGTTAGGCGCCTTGCCCAAGGGCACTTCAGGCACATCATGAATTGGCTGTCCTGGGAATTAAACGCGGGGAACTTCTGTTCCCAAGGCTGGATACTTAACCGGAAGCCTTCATCTGCTATTAATGTGGTCTGAATAAAAATGAGATTTTTATGACAGAATTATGTAAAGCATGGTGGTGGTAGTTCAAGTAACGTAAAATATTTATGCTAATATGATTTAATATCCAGGAAGTTTCTAATCCCTGATTAGCAGTTTCTCAACTGGGTTTTACTCCACAATGCTTTATTTTATTTCAAAAATTTTCATCATTTTCTGAGGCATATCGTCATGCCATGCATCTCTGTGTGTGTGTGTGTGTGTGTGTGTTTTTATGGCTAAGCCGGTTATAGCTAGCATTTCTTCTCTGCATTTAACAAAGTCCTTAGGCTGCATTTGAAATAATTAAAAGAAGGTATTTGGTGCACACTCCAGAGCTTTCAGACCGACGGCAGTCTCTAACCGCTTGCTTATTCCTTTATTTCCCACTCTTCAAATGCGCCGTAATTAGCCGTCTGCCACCTTCTGTGGTCTCGTAACAAAGCACTTTATGCTGCAGCAGCTTGCATTTTACTCGTTGCCTTTTCTGCATGTTTACTCCAAATATCCTGCATTGTTCACATGCTGCCCATACAAAATGCCATCTTGGGGAAGAACATGATGAACCTGTATTAATTATAATTTGATAGTGTGATGGGGTTCAAAGGTATTGCGTAACCACTGAGAGAGATGTGAATTCTAGCACTCTCCAGTTCCAACTGTTAGAACAATTATGGTTGAAAATCAGCACGATCCTGGAGTTTTAATGGGGCTTTGTGTCGGTATGCCGCAGTATATGGGTGGGATTCGATTATTTGTTGGCTTAGTGCCCCATCTAGTGGCTGGATGGCTTAGTAAATAAACTGACGGACTAATTCTGCATTCATGGGGTCAGTACAGAATGGCTTCCGATCGCCAAACATTATGTTCCCCACACAAATTAATATAAAAATGTCATTTGCGACATATTAGATGACAATACAAAAGGTTCCAGACAGTAAAGGCACAATGAAGGCAACTGAAGACGCAAGTGTGACGGTCAAAATGTAGCTACCAATTTATTAATGACTTATTGTTCATTGCTTTCAGGATTTATCTCTCTATAAATAGCTTGTTGTTGTATATATATATACTATACTATATATATAATACTATATATTATATATATTTCTATTCAGAAAATGGACAGAATTTTGAATGTACCTCTGGATGTGAGGTAATTTTCTTACTTGCCCTGACCTGACTAGTAACTGTAGCCAGGAAGCTAGCTAACATGAGGTAACATGACACAATTTACCACACCTACAGTACATGCCTAAATAAGTGGCTAACTTTAGCTGGTTTGCTAATATTTGTAAATTATTTAGCCCAAGTTGTATAAATATTCCTAATATTTATTAGTAACGTTAGCCGTTATGATGCCGTTATAACGTTAGTCAAATATGAGGAAACATGACAGAATTTACCACAGATACAGTGATGCATTTCTAATCTTTATTGCTAACGCTAGCATGCTAACCTGACATATAAATCTTACAGGATCGTCTATGCTAGCTAATATTCGCCAGAGGATATAAATCACAGCTGTTTTATTAGTAATTTTTATTGCTAATAATATTTTTTATTTTTATTTAGCTAGAGAATATGTGGTAACTTGACAGAATTTACCACAGACACATTCCTACAAATATCTAAAATACTAGCTAGCATGCTACCCTCACATAAAAATCTTACAGGATTGGTTATGCTAGCAAATATTTGCCGACTCAATGTCTGAGAGGATATAAATCACAGATGTTAGACATTTTTATTGTTAATAATATATATTTTTTTTATTTAGCTAGATAATATGAGGTAACTTGAAAAAATTTACCACAGAGACATTCCTACAAATATCTAAAATACTAGCTAGCATGCTACCCTCACATAAAAATCTTACAGGATTGGTTATGTTAACAAATATTTGCCAACTCGATGTTTGACTGGTTATAAATCACAGATGTTAGACATTTTTATTGCTAATAATATTTTTTATTTTTATTTAGCTAGATAATATGAGGTAACTTGAAAAAATTTACCACAGATACATTCCTACAAATATCTAAAATACTAGCTAGCATGCTACCCTCACATAAAAATCTTACAGGATTGGTTATGCTAGCAAATATTTGCCGACTCAATGTCTGAGAGGATATAAATCACAGATGTTAGACATTTTTATTGCTAATAATATTTTATTTTAACTTTATCCAGCTAGTTAATATGAGACAAGATTACCACAGATATCATGCTACACTGACAGGATTAAGTCTCATTCCTGAATATTTTAAAATGGCTAACCTCTCGGGTTAACCTGACAGGATTTGTAGCTAATATTTGATCATGTAACTGAACAACTGAGAGAATGTAGGTATGTCTGTGGATTATATTAATCTTTGCAGTTAATACTAGTCTTCTACTAGCTAATACTTTCAAACCTGATAATAAGTATCTGATAATATTTAACATTATGCACAGAGCTAGTACTGCCACCTCACAGCAAGAAGGACCAGGGTTTGATCTTTCTGTGTGGAGCTTTCATGTACTCCCAGCGATTGCGTGGGTTTCTTTGTATATACAGGTGCTGGTCATAGAATTAGAATATCATGAAAAAGTTGATTTATTTCAATAATTCTATTCAAAACGTTAAACTTGTATATTATACACACATACTGATATATTTCAAGTGTTTATTTCTTTCAATTTGATCACTATAACTGGCAACTTATAAAAACCCACATTCATCTCAGAAAATTAGCATATTGTGAAAAGGTTAATATTGAAGACACCTGGTGTCACACTCTAATCGGCTCATTAACTCAAAACACCTGCAACGGCCATTAAATGGTCCCGCGGTCTAGTTTAGTAGGCTCCACAATCACAGGGAAGACTGCTTACTTGACAGTTGTTCAAAAGACGACCACTGACACCTTGCACATGCATGGCGAGACACAAAAGGTCATTGATAAAGAGGCTGGCTGTTGTCTATGAACATTAATACAGAGGCGAAGAGAGGGGAAAAGACGGAGTAGAAAAAAGTGTACAAGCAATAGTAATAACAGCTTCCTGGAGAGTATTGTGAAACAAAACCCATTCAAAAATGTGGGGGAGATTCACAAAGATTGGACTGCAGCTGGAGTCAGTGCCTCAAGAACCACCGTTACCAAAAGAGAGTGTCAGAAGCGTCTAAAGACAAAAGTGACTGGACTGCTACTGAATGGTCCAAAGGTTCTCTGATGATAGTAAATTTTGCATTTCTTTGGGAAATTAAGGTCCCAGAGTCGGGAGAGGCACAGAATCCACGTCACTTGAGGTCTACTTTAAAGTTTCCACAGTCAGTGTTGATTTGGGGACCCTTGTCATTTGCTGGTGTTGGTCCACTGTGTTTTCTGAGGTCCAAGGTCAATGCAGGTGTCTACCACGAAGTTTTAGCAAACCTCATGCATCCTGCTGCTGACCAACTTTTGGGAGATGCTGATTTCATTTTCCAACAGGATTTCAACAATTAAAAGAAATTAACACTTGAAATATATCAGTATGTGTGTAATGAATGTGTATAATATACAAATTTCACTTTCTATATGAAATTACGGAAATAAATCAACTATTTTAGAATATTTCAATTTTGTGACCAGCTCCTGTATATATCCTGTAGATCTTACAGAGATAGCCACGATTATATAAATGTATCTAATAATTATTACTATTAATAATAACTTGCGGTACAGTCAGAATTTACTACGACTACATTTATACATATTGATCATGTTTACTGCTAACATGCTAACATGGCAAGATATCTGAGAGGATATCAAGTCTTGTTTATTAATGATTTATTTATAATTTTCAATTCTGACACTAAATTACTTCCTGTTCTTCTTCCTAAAGTTCTACCTGTTTTATGAACATATCCATTGTATCTATCTGTTATATTTATACACACATATAAATATAGTGTTATTTGTACTGTGATGATGTGTCTGCAGTCGCTCAGAAGGTGGTGGCACTGAGGAAGAAACAGCAGTTGGCTATTGGGCCGTGCAAATCTCTGCCAAACTCACCAAGTCACACCTCCGTCCCCGCTGCAGCCATCCCCTCCGTACACCTCACCCAGGTGAGCCCAGGTTGAACGATGTAAAAGCTTGTAGCTTAAGTACAACATGTGCTATGTCATGTTGGGAAAACACTATAGCATTGAGATTATGAACAGTAAACACATTTGAAGCATGGTGATGGTAGCTCATTGAGAGGTATGTTTAAAAGTGGAATATGTTCAAGGCTTCAGATATATCGTCTGTCTGCAGTCGATTTCAAATTATTGGCACCTCATGAACTTCTGTAAGTAAAATGCAAAACAAAAAATAGAAATAAATGCATACACTCTTTTTTTTTTTCATCGTTCCTATTGTTTCCATAGTTACCCCATAAAAACCAGTCTTGCGTACCAGACAGATACATGAAGTGTATTTAATTTGAATGTGATTTAAATATTAATCTCTGTTTTCTTTCAATGTCTCTCTCTCTATCTCTATCTCTATCTCTATCTCTATCTGTCTGTGTTTCTTACTCTCTCATTCATTCACCCTCTTTTTTTTTGCTCTCTGTATTTCTTCTATCTGTGCCACAATAAAATTCTTACTCTTACCCTGTAATATTTCTTTGTGTCTTCACTTCCTGCTGTTCTTTCTGTCCTTCTGTTTCCCTTTTATCATCATTTCTCTCTTTCTCTCTCTCTCTCTCTCTCTCTCTCTCTCTTTCTCTCGATCTCTTTCTTTCTCTGCTCACTGTTCTGGTTCATTTTGCTATTTCTCTTTGTACCTTTCCTTTCCTATTTCCTTCTCTCTTTCTTTCTCTCTCTTTTTCTCAGGCTGCTAACGGAGGTGGTGCACCATTCAGCGACTACTCCTCCTCGGTGCCCTCCACCCCCAGCATGGGGCAGCGGGAGATGCGCATCGAGACCATCGCCGCCTCGAACACCCCCACGCCCATCCGCAAGCAGTCCAAACGGCGCTCCAACATCTTCACAGTAAGTATGAGGCAGCTGATGCAGAGCAACACCCACTCGCACTACTAAGAGAGAAAGAGAGAGAGAGAGAAGAGAGATAGAGCATCCTTTCAACTGCTGGTCTGCAAACAGATCCGTCGCTCCATAGCAATCGCTTTTAGCTCTTAGGTGTTGTTCAGGTAGTAATTAATGTCCATATTTTTCTGCCCCAGCTTGTTGCTCGCGTAAAGTAAATATCCTGGATTGTTGCCGTGCATTTTCTTTTTACATTTTATTTCCCCAAAGTTATTCCCGGTTGTGATCCGCACAGGGAAATTCAAGGACAGGGTGCAGATTTGTCTGAGACACACGGAGTAAACCGTGTTTCTGTGTCGTGTTCAACGCAAGCACAATTGTACGCCGTTTCAAAGCTCAGGGCTCGTTGAGTTTTATCATTTGACAAATTCACTCCGGGGTTTTATTCCGAATAATCACTATCATTATACTTTCGTCTTATTTTTAAGCAAATTCCCTACGTTCTTTCAATTTTCTGCTGTTCCATTAACTCCTAGTTAAAAGGGCGAGTCCGAAACTATCTGCACTCTGGCTGTTTTAAAAGACAAATGCTTGATGTAGACTCCACTGAGTAAATAAACCTTCTGTGTCTGAAATGACATACCTAAATATTACTTGCTTTCCTGGAGGGGGTACAGTATGTACTCCAGGAACATCCAGACATCCAGATTGTGATGTTAGTACCGATATATGTTCCGAATTTTAGGCTTACGCTCTTCTCATCTGCCTCTAACGAACATTGCTGATTGCTGAACCGTTTTCCCGTTGATAACGGTCCAATACTGGCCCTTAAAAATACCGGAAATCTGCAGGCGTCAGTTTTCCGGCTGATGTTAGAATTTTGTCTGCGATTAGCGATGTTTACTTTCCATTCTCCGTTGTTCAGTCTCACGCTCCGTGTAATGTCTCGTCCATATGAACAGAGTGCGGATAATTTTTGACTTGTAAATTGAGTTCCAAGCGCCGATCTATTTCATTAACTCACTAGTTAGATAGAGATACATTTCTTTGGGAATGCTGTATGTGATCATCACCAGCTTCCTTCAAAACCATGATGGTGAATGAACAGCGCTGGCACACGGGCTGTCTGCAGACCTGCATTTAGAGGACTCTTAACTTTCTGAACATCAGAGGAAGCCATTGAGCTCAGATTTACCAAAGCCCTCCTTGGAATGCATACATGTGAGCAAAGGTTTAATATCCGAATAATGATGCTGAGTCAGACAGCAGTGGTAAATCATAGCGACTGGACTTGTCTCATCTTATAGAAATAAACACACAATTTACACTCGAAATTAAAAATAATAAATTTAAATGTAACTGTAAATCATGATGAAAATCTAGTGAGTCGTTCCGGGATAATTGAACATAACTGCTGCAGAACAGTGGCGCAATGGGTAGCACTGTTGCTTCACAGAAAAATGCACCTGGGTTCTATCCCCGGGGAAATTTGTGTGTGGAGTTTGCATGATCGCATGGATTTTCTCTGGGTGCTCTGGTTTTTTCCTGCGTTCCAAAGACATGCACTTTAGGTTAATTGGTGAAAATCTCTAAAGCGGCCCTTATTGTGTGAATGTATGTGTGATTGTGTGCGTGTGTGTGCAATATGATGGATCTAGGGTTGTTTTCGCCCCTGCGCCAAAAAGTTGCCTAGTGGGGACCTGTGTGAATTAAGCACCTGTGTGGATTAAGCGGAAGAAAGTGAATAAATGGATGAATGAAAATGGCTGTGGTGTAAAAAATTAAAATTCAGAGTGGAAATTCCACCAGACGTTCACTCCGTCACAGAATGTGATTAATTTTACAAATTATTTTCTTTAAATATGTCAGTAGTTGCCCGGATCGTTGTGAAATCCTACCATCCTGACTATGCCTCAAATAAATACGGGGCCAAACTGGAACCAGTGAAACTTGCTGGCACAACTGGAAAAGTCTTAAACCATATGAAGAACATGTAATAGAAAAATCTACCATGAACTGTGTTGTGGCCTCAAAGCGAGAGGACCCGGGTTCGATCCCCAAATGGCACGACCTAGGAATTTCTTTCCCCAAGTTGGCGTGGTTTACTCCGGGTAATCCGGTTTCCTTCCACAGTCCAAAGCCATGCATGCTAGGTAAATTTGTGTATGATATGAGAGTTGTGTAAGAGTTTGACCGTGTTCCTGTCAGTAGATTGAACACGGGTGCTGAGGATGATGTTAAACTATAAATAAATAGAACAATAATGTAAAATACGTCAAACATATACATTTAGACGCTGCTTAAAACAGAACGTAAACCAAAAATAACAGTATTTCTAATTCTTTCAGCTTTTCTTTGCATGTGATTTTAAACATGTGATTGTTGTAGAGACTCTAATACTAAAGCACAATGTTGGTTTTTAATTTCACAAACCAGACTGTTTTGACTTTTCCTTCCTTCTACCCTTTTGTTTGTCTGTATACTGTGTCGCAGTAGCCCTCCAACCCTGAGCACCATTCGTTCCTTATCTCCTTAAATCATTAGTACTGGGCAGGTGTCCAGTGGAATAACTGAACTGGTGCAAATAAAAAGGGAGGAAAAAAAGGCCCAGAGATGATGTCCCAAGTCCAGTTGCTCTGATTTACAGCTGCTAGATTTGAATAATTATGAAAAGGCTAGAACTGATGACATGGCATGAGGAAAAGGGCGAGTTTTTTTCTCTTTGCTTCGTAACCGCTATCTTTTCCTTTATTTCTCCCTTTTCTTTTTAAAAATAAACGGTTAATATTTTGCCTAAAAAAAACAAAAGCGTCCTAGACACGTTGCATGCTGCAAGTATTCTCTTTTAAAAAAAAGTACACTTTGCCCCGCCCCTTCCCCTGCCACGAGTCATATCAACCAATCAATGCCAGGCCCCTCCCCCACCCTTCTCTTCTCACTTTTAACAGACGTTCGCCTAGTACTCTGTTCATTCTCCAATCTAACCATTAAAGACCAACCCATTCAGACCCTTCCATCTTCCCCCATGCACCTGTCCTCCAATCAGAAGGCCCCTGGAGGATGATTGGTGGCTCACGTGCTAGCTCCCCTGTCCTGTTTTCTTCCCTCCCTTCCTTGATAGGTAGTGTCAAACCCTGCTTCTGCGGAGCCGAAACATGCCACCTACCCCGTCTGGGTGCCCGAGTGGCAGAGCGAGCGCAAGTTTCAACTCATGACCTTCTGAGGAGCAACGACACGAAGGAAGGGGTGGGAGGGGCATACTGGGAGGTGGGAATTGGAAAGGAAAAAAAAAACCACAAATGCAAGTTCTCCAACTTCAACTGGAGAAGAGACGGAGCTTGGCTGGTGATCGACAATTTGGAATTTTCAAGGATACGGCCAACCATTCGTGTCAAACTACCTATCCATGTTTACATCCATCCATTTCGGCATTTGTTTATTACAGCTCTTTCACAGCTGCATTTAAAATAGTGGCCTTATTAAGATCTCGTACACTTTTTTGTATTTGCAACATTCTCAGAATTATCCGCCGAGACGTGGGTGGTCTCACGTGAAAAACAATAGTTCATCATAGTACAGGGTACGCTTTTCCTTGAATTCCTATTCCGTTTTCCAAGTGAATAGGAATAAGGAAACTGGGAATCATGATTGAGGGAGGGTAATTGGGCTATAAGGAAACTAAGAATCATGATTGAGAGAGGAAAAATGGGAATTGTGATGCAGGAAATGGAAATGGAAAACTGGCAATCAAAATTTGTGGAAAGGAAATAAGGGGAAGGGCAATAGGGAAACTGGGAAGCTTGATTGGAGTAAAGTGGGAATCATGATTTAGGGAACAGGAAATGGGAATGAAGTGCTTTAATTAATTATGTAAGTTGTAAAATGTTTGTTTCTAATAAATTGTGATATATAACTAGATATAGTTGATGAATTATAGTACTTATAGTACCGCCACAAAGTATTAGTGCTTCAGCCGGGTTTCGGCACCAGCACAGATGATGTCCGGGTATTCGGGAGGGGGGTGAGACCCTAAAAGTTCCAATCAAAACAATAGGAAATCAAAAGGGAACAAAAATGTGGAGAAAGGAAACTGGGAATCGTGATTTGTGGAAATTAAGTTAAATTTAAATAGCGGTGTATGGTAATTAATTATGATCCATGCATAAATTACATTAATAGTCCTAGTGATGGTGCAGTAAATTGTTCGCGGTACTAAATAGAAAGAATTTTAAAAACAATTTTATTATAGATTATTTAAAAAAACAGACCACGCTAAACTATAACTGCTTTTGTTTTTCCACAATTATCGCCTACAATCATTCCATATCCGTCCCAACCACTCCATCCCAACGTGTGCGTGTGCGCGCGTGTGAAGTGTAAGACGTGCGTTTCGTGCCACTAGATGTCAGCAAAGGACACGAATAGTCACTCAGTGCTTCCATGGTACTTCAGGAACCGTCACCAATCAATACACGTTCCTCATCGGTACGACGTCATTGCTGTGTGGAAGGGGTTCTCATTTGTCATTTACTTCTTTCCACGTGTCATTCCGGTCCTTGCTTTGTCATCATCATTTTCATTCCCTTTTTTTCTCCACATTTTCCACGTCTTAATTCAGAAAACCCCACGAGACGACCAGAACACGTGGGCTTGATCGTGTCACGTGTTTTTTTTTGTTGTCAACGCTCCTTCAAAACAAAAAAGGGCTCTTTTTGTTGAACCCTATGAGGGCCCTTGTGTGTTACGTGTGACAAAAAGATTTCAGCAGCACACACACACACACACAACATATATATAAATATACAACACGTGCATCATGCATACAGCACACACTCAAGCACAAGCATACTGCTTTACCCTTAGTGTCCTTTCCCTTTTGTCTCCTGCCCCCCCAGTGCACTCTGGGTAAAAGCATCATGGCTTTTCTTGGACATGAATCACGTCAGCCAATGAATGACTTTTCAATGTACAAACTTTTTTTTCACATAAATGAACTGATTTGGCTTTCTGAAGCCCCGCCCACTATTATTATTATTATTAATATTATTAATATTATTATTACTTTTTTGCCTATATTCACTTTTTTCTGTTTCTTTTTGGACACTTTTTCTCTAACCCCAAAACTTGAGAAAACTGAACTCATGACATCACGATGCCTTTTTTTGCCGCAAGCAAGGACTCTAAAAGACGTGCCAAGACACTCTGTGTTTGTTTTGCGTTCCTTCTTCTTCTTCTTCTTCTTCCTTTTAAATTTCTTTTGCTTTCGTCACTTTCTTTTTCTTTCCAGATTGGTTTCCACCTTGTCTCGATTTTATAACGGATTAGATATTGATCACGTGTGACGCAGTACTATGTAGAACGGATAACGGGGAAATTTTTCACACTCGTCTTTATGACGCCGGTGACAAATCCGTTGGGGGGTGGGGGTGATGAACGGACAGAATTTTTTACTTCTTAGCACCGTTTTTGAGTCGTGTGTCCAATCTCGAATCTAAAAGTAATGCCAACTGTGATCAATGAGGCATTGCAGGGGCTTTTTCCCCCTTTTTTTCTTCGCTCAGTCTTTGTTCACGTGCTCTAAAGATGGAGTGTGAAAAATCTTATGAAGGCCTTCATAAAAAAAAAAAATTAAAAAAGCACAGGGATGATAAAAGTGAAATAAAATGGTATAGATTGCACTGATTTGTATGAATGTAGTGTCTGATCACGTGTGTTCTTTTTGTATTTTATTTTTATTATATGTTTGCTTAACGGACAGCTGTGTGAAGGACAAACTGTTCCAGATGTTTCTATGACCCATGATAATACCAGAAGTGAAACGAGAGACGTTACAGATTGATTATATATATATATAAATCTTGTACTGAAATTTTATTTACAACGGTAATTAATCGAGCGTAAATTCTATATGATCGATATATGGTTATATAAATATATGTATATATCTATTAAAGAAGAACAATACATGACGTAAACATCGCCTCTTGTCGTCCTCGTCGGAACTGCACCGTGTTGTGGTTCGGCTTGCCGATTTGTTCACAAGTGAACATGTGACTTGATTTGTATGGTGTCTGTAAATAAATATAAAAGTATATTAAAAATCTAAAAAATTAATAAAGTTTTTAAAAATGATCTGATTGTGTGTGTGCGAGTCGTGTATTCCGTATGCTTGGAGTAAATATTTCCAGCTTCCCGAATGAGTGTTTCCCATCTCGCTTGTCCGGTGTGTGTGTGTGTGTGCATGAGAATTCATTATGTATGCAATAATAATAATAACATATTTTACTTATATAGCGTCTTTCAGAAAAGCCGACGATGCTCCAGATGAAGAGATAATTGCACAAACCATAAGGATGGGGGCGGATGAACAGATGAGAGTGTTAGTTTTCAGAAGAGATTTAAAATGAGGAAGAGAAAAGATAGAGAAGATGGAAGAGAGTTCCGTAGAGTCGGGGCGAGGCAGACACACTAAATGATCTGCCACCCAAAGAGAGGACAACCTAAATCTAGGGAAGTCCAGCAGGCCAGCGTCAGGTCGATTATCACAGTGTGTGTGTGATTCTTTTTTTTTTCTTCTCCTTCTTTGTTTTTTCTAGGTTGGGATGGCAAACGTTGTGGTGTATTATGTTTTTTTAAAAATAAATAATGAACCTGCTTTATAAGTTTTCCCGCTTTTTTCAGGGTTGTTTCCAAGATCCATCGCTTAAGATTGAAGTGTTTCAGGGTTTTTTTGTGTTTTTTTAAAGAAATGTGTAATTTATCTAATGCTCTAACCCTAACCCTGGTGATATCTTGATTGTTGTTTTATTTGGAATTTTTTCAACAGTGTTTTAGGGGTCACAGGTTTGCAGGTGCGCACCATTCGAGGAAGACGCGGATTAAATTCACCTTCTTTTTTTTAATTCTTTCAATTAAATTTTTTTTAATTATTTGTAAAATTGTTGAATTTATTCATTAATGTGTTTATCTGCTCGGGTGATTTCTTTGATGATTATTTAAAAGGTGCCAATATTTTTGTGTGGGGGTTATTTTGTTCTGTGTGTGTGTGTGTACTGTCTGTGTGTAGTTTGTGTGTGTTACTATATTGCACGCTCAATGTGCTGCTGTCTGTTGCGCTGTTTGGCTTCTGCGCTTTTCTTTTTCTTTTTTGCCCTTCTTTCATCCACACACACACACAGACACACACACACACACACTTTACACCAGCCATGTTCAGGTCTGTGTGTTCTTGTGTTGCTCTGATGGACTTGTTCTGTTTCTTTGCAGTCGAGGAAAGCCAGCGAGCAGACAAAGATCATCGAGTGTAAAACCGACAGCATAGGCAGCGGGAGAGCCATTCCCATCAAACAGGTCAGTGTGTGTCTCACACACACACACACACGCACATGCACTGCTATTTCTCATAGTGTATGCCAGTGAGTCACACATGCACTACTATCTCTCATAGTGTTTGCCATTGAGTTACACACACACACACATGCACTACTATCTCTCATAGTGTTTGCCAGTGAGTTACACACACACACACACAAAATTAAGTTT
>JAOUQV010000040.1:755697-771994 GCA_028565295.1 Aspidoras spilotus
AAACTGTGCTCTTACACTGATAATTGAACCTTCACACTCTGCTCTTACTGGTGCAATGTGCAATTAATGAAGATTGGACACCAAGATTGTCCAATTATGCCCCTCCCACACTAAAATACATGAAACACCCCCCACACTAAAATGACAGGTGTTCTAGTTTCATGTCTAACCCCTGTACAGTCCCTATATACAGTGGTATGAAAAGTTTGTGCACTCCTTTCCTGATGTTTATTAATAAATCACTGGTTGTTGTGGTCGGTAATTTCACTTAAATGTGTCATATAGCAGAGGAACACAGAGATATTTGAGAAGTGATATGAAGTTTATAGGATTTAAAGAATGTGTGCAATAATTATTTAAACTAAATTAGACAGGTGCGTAAATTTGGGCTCCCGGGTCGTTTTATTGATTTGAATAACTTTAGCACTAATTATTGGAAGTTGCGCCGAGGCTGGATACTTCAACAAGACAACAACCCTAAACACTGCTCAAAATCTAGCAAGGAATTCATGCAGAGGAACAAGTGCAATGTTCTGGAGTGGCCATCTCAGTCTCCAGACCGGAATACTATTGAAAATCTGCGGTGGGATTGAAAGCAGGCTGTTCACACTCGGGAACCATCCAGTCAGTGGTCCAAAATCCAATGCATTCAAGCAGAATCCAGACTCTCATTGGAAGACAGAGGAAACATTTAGACATTTCTGCTAGGATCTACTAAATATTGGTGTAATTTTTCGGTTGGGGAGCCCAAATTTATGCACCTGTCTAATTTAGTTTAAATAATTATTGCACACATTCTATAAATCCTATAAACTTCATATCACTTCTCAAAAATCTCTGTGTTCCTCTGATATATGAGATATTTAAGTGAAATTACCGACCACAACAACCAGGAAAATTACCAGGGGTGCACAAACTTTTTCTCATACCACTGAAGTGCACAGTTCTATAGGTGCAAGAAGAAAACCAGATATGTGCAGAAGAATACACTCTGGTGAAGGAAAGTTCTGATTACAACCCATGATCCAGTATCAGCACAAGCACTGGGCAAAATCTGGATGTATTGATCAAATATGCTTAAATAATAATAATAAAGACAACTCACTGCAGTGGCGGAATCATTGGAGAGCAGCGAGGTGCAGAGCGGTGCCTCTGAGATCAAGAGATGAGGGTTAGGTCCAGTCTGAGCGTCCTGCTGCACCTTCTCGCGCATGTGGCTGATAAACAGTGAGCCCTCCTGAGGCGGCTGCCAGTGCGGGTTTTTCAGGGTAAAGTGAACAAGAGACAACTCCGTCTTGCCATTTTCCGCCTGCTGGTACACGGACGCCTCCGTCTGGCCCTCAGACATCCACTGAGACAGAAGACATAACATTAAAGCAACAATTAAGCTGTTAAACTAATGCAGCATAACATTATTCTTGCCTGTGGGTTGCCATGACGGCGGACATCCATCTGCGCGAATGAGCATATATCTCCGACGCCCACCACTTCCACAGTAAAGTTCCGCATGAAGTCAATGATCTCCAGAGATTTGCTCCGGAGGACAAAGATGAGGATGAAGGGCGTGATGATTGGACTGAGCAACTCTTCCAGGATAAACACCTGCGGAGAACATTCACACGGATCAGAAAGTGGAAAAAATAAGATACATTCTTCCAAAAAAGACTCTTTTTTTCTTAGAACCACCATTTTTTGGAAAAACTATATTTCTGTTGGGAATTCTGTATTATTATTTTTTGGGACAATCTAAAGCCACATATTTATTTCTCACCGCTTTGTACTGGAAAAGCTGTGCCATCTCGTCACGTGTCTTGCTCTTGTTAGCCGTGCCCTTCCAGTGATCGGGCATGTAGTGGATGTGTGCCAACACACACTGTAGCAGCTGCTCCGGACACCACACCATATGCTCGTCTGGTATAAAGGACCTGCCGGAGAGCAAAAAGCCACAAGGTCACGTCTTTCCAGGTGACAAGTTACATCTACCTCATTGTTTATATATAATTTATATATATTCCTTATATATAATTTAACAGTTAACATCAACTGCAAAAAAACATGCCTGGCAACAGTGATGATGACCCCCAGAGCGGTCCCTGCAGTGAGGACATGCTGTACAGCCAGGACGTCTTCATCATAGACAGTTAGCGCAACAAGGACAGCTAGGAGTGAACCAGCGAAGAAGGCTGCGCTTCGAGCCAGGACAGATAGCAGGGGCGAATTAAAGGCGTTCATGTATTTGGAAGCGGGACGATAGGCGCGTCCAAGACGATCGCGCAGCTCATGGTCCAATTCGTTAAAGTGGCGCAGGTATAGACGTCCATAGAGTGACCAGCGTCGTGTACCGAGACTGCCTGGTTCACGCTTGATGGCTTCGGCATAACTGAAAAAGGCGTACAGCATCTGCCAGACCAGCACGAGCGGGCACAGCAGAAGGTTGGCCATGCCCACCAGCAGGATGGTGCGGCTCAGCTGCCGGGCCAGTTCCAGGCGTTCACTGGCTCGCTTGTACTTGGGGTGAAGGTTCCATTTGTTCTGAAAGGGTGAACCTGGTCCCCAGAACAGGATCATCTCAAAGTTATACTTGAGACCCTGAGTGAGGAAGATAACATCTCCGAGGAAGGGCAGACGCACGTTCACGGGCAGAAGAGACTTGTTAATCATGGCTACTGTGTAGTTCTTGAAGCGCAGGATGCGGTGGCAGATGTCCAGCTCAGTCAGTTCCTTCTTGTGGATGCACATCTGCTGCTCGCGCTGCAGCCCGATCAAGCGAGCCTGCACCTCCTGCCAGCTGAAGTTGCACAGCTCGTCCTGACATTCACAAGAAAACAGCATCGTACTGTCGGAACAGATGTTTTCTCGACTGTGTACGTGAAATTCCTCAGACTAAGATGACGATTATAAAGATAATGTACTCAGCATCTCCAGTCGCAGTCATTACAGTGTTACTCACCATGCTGATCTTCAGAGCTTTCCTATAAAACTGACGGATCTCCCAGTAACTCAGCACATTACAGATCACCTTCCCCAGACGATAGATCCAAAAGATGGCCGCCAATATCAAGAGAATGATGATCCAGCTGTTGCCCTGAATGCTAAACACAATACATCCAGATGTAATCAGATCTATTTCAGATAAAGCAAACATGTGACCATTGAGGTTTCTCTGTCATAGATAATCATAGACAATAATGAGGAGAATACACACCAGATCTTTTTTATCATTTTGATGATGTCAAAAATTATTAAATCTAAAAAAGGGAAATGCCTCATGTCCCGCCATCTTGGAAACAACCAAGATGGAAGAGTTTCCAGGCAGGAGACAGAGAGGAAGAACAAAGAGGAGATATATGGATGTGGTCAATGTAACAGGGTATTATTTTCTTTTGTATTATACATTGGCTTTTGTGTTTATTAAGAAAATTCAATAAAAATGATCTTTATCAATAAAGAAAAGCAAAATTATTTTATAATGCTACCTTCTACACTTTTTTTAATCCGTAGCAGACTCAACAATGTGGATTCGTACTTGTCTGAAATGGACAAACTCGGTGAAGAAGTAAACAGAAAGGAGACATGGTGAATGACTTCCTGGACATGGTGAATGACTCTGTTCCTGGCTCAAACCCACTATCCCAACATTATCCCTCTGATACGACACACACACACACATTTACACAAACACAAGGTAAAAAAAACCCCACTGTACTCTACTGAATTAAAGCAGAAATGGTCACTGAATGATAAATAACAACAAAAATGGACAGCACATGTTCTCAGAAAGCAGATCTGTTCCGGGCAGAGGTACAGAAATAGCAGGAGCGGGGACAGCCAGTTCCCTCTGCTGGTGTCTCAATATAAAGTGTTTATAAAGTCTAAAAATATAAAGTCCACATAGTGTGGACCACAGCGTCTAAGCGCTAGCAGAGATAGTGGAATGAACACGTGGCTTTGAAGCTCTGCAGAAATCTACATTCTGGATTAAGATGTTAATGAAAGTTTGAGACCCTGGACTATACACTCCCAAAAACAAAACGGTGACGGGTGCTTCAGGAAGGGCATTGGGCATAAAACATGTGCTAGATCAGATCTGCAATGCGTGGTGACACCTGGTGGCAGGGAAAATAAAAATAAAAAAAAGCCATTGTGATAACGCCACACTAGACCTTTTTATCATTTTGATGATGTCATATAACAGTAATCCTAAAAAAGGGCATTGCATGATGTTGCGCCATCTTGGAAACAACCTACCAAATTAAAAGCTGCCATCTTTAAGGAAAGCTATCTTGTTATTTAAAAAATCTATTTTTTTGACATATTTTTGGGCAAGATTAATTTTTTTGTAGAGTTAAAGAGAAAGGTGGTGAATGTTACCACAAACAGGAAGTGCCTGGAAAAGAGCACCACCATAATGGATTCTGATTGGTCAGAGCGTTTTCACACATGCTGTAGTATAAGAGTAATAAATCTCTACAGGACGTAATTATTAAACAATAAGACAATTTTTTTCATTATTTTATCCGCCATGATCTGTGAAAGATCTGCGAGTCTCCAGCGCTCGCACTTTTAACTTGGAACATTAATAGAAGATGATCATCAATAATAATGTGATTACAGGGAATAAAACCAGGTTACGCTGACCTCTCGGAGCACTGCTCGGGTTGCAGGATGGCATCCGGCAGCGTGACCTTTGTCCTGTCCAGCTGGGTCACGCCCGATATGGTGTGGTTCACAGCTCGGTTGGCGAACAGCACATCGTAGTCCACACAGTTGAAGAGAAAGGTGGTGAATGTTACCACGAACAGGAACTGCCTGGAAAAGCACAAAGAGCACCACTAGAATGGATTCTGATTGGTCAGAACACCTTGACACACATCTGCTGTAGTATAAGCGTAATAAAACACTACAGGACGTACTTATTAGGACACGATAAATTGTTTCGGAGACGACTGAACACTTTCTAATGTATTTACTGCATCACTGGTTATTTTACACGTGAACAAGGTTATAAACATAGTACAAAAGCTGTGGACGATTTACCCAACATGCAACTCATTGAGCTGTCTGAGGGAACCGGAGCACCCGGAGGTAACCCACGTGACCACGGGGAAGAACAACATACACACTCCACAAAGAACTTTCACAGATCCCCCATTAATACAACAGATCCTAATCTTAGGGGCCAAAATGTCACTAAAGTGCCCTCTAGAGTGGCACAAATGCAGCAGTTTGGTGCCCTCCTCATGGCTAAGTTTACTGAGTGCATTTTAGAATGTCGTACGTGTAAATCAATGTAAATGTAGATGTTTCCTGATTGAGACCTGCAACACAGGTTCCGAAAAGGCTCCTGGATTAGCGGTTGAACTGATGATGAGGGATGTGAGAAGATTGTGGGACCGGGCACCGATGCGCCAACTATCGGTGGCGTCTGAAGCTCAGCTCGTATCTTGGAACTGAGCTCGTATCTAGAGCAGAAATTTTGCTTGAGCCGCCGCGGCTCTTATCTCAAAAAATCTGCACCAGCTAGCATGTCGAGGAACCACTGCATTAGCAAAGTATTGAATAAAATGGATCACTACCTTGTGGTGTTATGTCACAACTGGCCCAATATTTACCAGCTACGAGTACGCAGGTCAATGTCTCTAACTTTGACAACTAACAGGTAATTTTGAGCTTTTTTTGAGGATGTTTTTTTGGTGCTGTTTCAGCAACAGCTGCACTCGAGGATGATTTTGTACCATGTTATCATGGGTGTACAAAAGGGAATGAACACATCAACAAAACATCCACACCCCAGGGCCATAGGTCAACTTCTGTATGAAAGAAGTTCACCGCCTTGTCCCTGATGTCCGTGTTCCGTACCAATACGGTATAATAATCCAGGTGTTTCTAATCCAGTGATCAGTGTGTGTTACATTTATCATTAAAATCCCTGAATTCCTGTTTGCTAAGTATTCGTCACTGATGATTATCCTACGACAGAACGTCCTGAAATGTTTGGTTCTTGCATAGTGACTTACACAAGCTCAAAAAACTCGGTTAGCATCATGCAGGCGAATCCGTTCTTCTGATGGAAATGATAAATGTGGACAAACTTCATTAAGGAATAAAGAGACGGGACGTTTGCCTGAAAAAAGATGACACAATCATCGATAAAACACAATCAATAATCAATAACAGGAAGGATATTCTGGAGAAGAAATTGTCCAGGTTCTTGATGTGATGCCAGGAATCTAGGAAACAAAAGAACAAGAACGTTACACTGCAACGTTTATCTCTTACACTTTAGATTCACCACAAAGAGAAACGTGTTCCTGTCGTTTTCCTGACACCAAAGTAAACAGAACCTTCCACAATGCAATGCAAATGTATATTTGTGTGGCATGCATTTACACACCAATTCACCAAACATGCACATCCCGGAATGTTGGAGGAAACCACAGCACCTGCGTGAACATGGGGAGGACTTTCAAACCCAGGTCCTTCTTGCTGTGAGGTGAGCACGCTACCCACTGTGCCGCAAGAGCGGTATACATGTTGCTAAATAAGGGTGGCACAGATGTGCAGTGGTAGTGCTGTCACTTTAACGCAAGAACACCTAGGTTCAGTCTCCAGGTGGGACAACTCAGGCAATTTCATTATGGAGTTTTTGCATGTTCTCCTTGTGCTCACATGGTTTTCCTCTGGGTACTCTGGGTTCCTCCTTCATTCCAAAGACGTGCATGAAGATGTTGTAGGTTGCATCAAAAAGAGCATCAGGGATAAAACATGCAAGATCAGAAATGCGAATGACTTGATCTTGCAACCCCTGGTAAAGAAAAAAGCTGAAATATGGAACAAATGGTTTCTAAATGTTACATTTTGTTAAAAAATGTTTTTAAATGTATTTTGTGTCATAAACATTTGTTTAAATTTTATACAGTTCTGTTAAAAATTCTGCATAAATTCATATTGTGGCTTATGGCTCAACCCCCCACCTGCAAGTTGATAAACAGCGACTGCAACTCGATAAATCATGGTAATTACGAATACCTTTGTGTTCCTCTGGAACATGAATAAGTACATCTTCCTCTCCAGGAGGAGAGTCCTCATCATAATCCTCCAGCCTCTGGTACTCCTGATAGTTTTCAAAGGCAGCCATTGTGCTTTACATTCTTCATCAATGGCCCTTATGGAGGAACTGCTAAACAAGAAGAACAAAACAGAGGTGGAATAATAATAATTCAAGGACGTCTTCGTGAAATGTCCGAAATGTCCGACTTCTGATCTCTGGGATTTTATTTCTGCAAGTAAAAAAGAACTAAAACAAAGTTATGTTCATCACCATCTCTATCTGTTTATAATAGAGTTTATTACTTTTTGGTTACTTTTAGTCTTTCAGATTTTCCATGCCAACAGACGAGTCACTGGCATTGCCGATCTGGCACGCTTCACGCCAGTGTACACCATTCCCAATGCAATCTTTACCCTTTCAGGATTAGGATTGGACAATTTAGTGTCTCCAATTCAAGTAGTACACTTGTCTTCAGAATGTGGGAAGAAACCCAAGCGAACATGCAAACTCCACATAGAAATTTCCCAGCTCGCCCCAGCCAGGGATCGAACCCGGGTCCTTCTTGCATTACCACTGTGCCATCAAGCCACCTAAATAATTTTTTGTCTTTTCCCTGCCACCAGATGTCGCCATTTGAGGCTTAGGATTCGCCTAGTGAGCATGCATGTCTTTGTAATGCGGGAGGAAACCGGAGTAATCCCACTCGAACACGGGCAGAACTGCAATCTCCACACAGAAATTTTTCTTGTTGCCCCACCCAGGGATCGAACCCGGGTCCTTCATGCTGCGAGACTAACCCATGCGCCACAAAATATCCAGCTAATAAACCCAAATCAAACGATACGACAGGATTGCATGCGACTGTATCCGAAATAACACCATCCACCACTAGAAAGTGCACTACATATGCTACAGACTGACGCATACGTAGTGCACTTACGTAACCAAAGGGAAGTCATTTGAAACACGGCCAGCTTCTCAAACGTGTGACATGACGTTAAAAAAGGAAAAAGTAGATAAATAAAAACATTTTCGATATGATAATCGACTCGAAATAACAATAAACAATCATATTTATCCATTTAAACTTTATAAACACAGAAATTATACAAATACAGTCATCCTGTCCTATTAGCGTGAGCTAATAGTTAGCGGGTGAAATAACAATAATGTTTACGTAAACGCCGAACACATCTGGCCAGCTTTACATTTTAATTCTTATTTATTTAGGTAATATATAAATATATACATCTAGTTTAATATATATATATATATTTATATATGCGTGTAAGTGTATATATGTGTGAGAGTAGGTTTTATAGTTCTAAACGCGCCGTAGCTCTTACCAGTGCGACCTCATGCACGTCAGTGTTGTTTCTTTCTCTCAACAAAATCTGACATGTCAACAAATCTACTATACGTCACAGTGTCGTCAAACTGACGTCACGTCCGACTTGTGAATTTAATTTTCAATGGTTAAATTTAATGTTCAACGTTAATCTTCCACAGAATTTTAAACAACGATAAAGAAGACGCATTTAAAACATTTACATCAGAGAGCACACGCCAGTGTATGTCAGGTGCCGGTCCCAAGCCCGGGTAAATGGTCAGGGTTGCGTCAGGAAGGGCATCCGGTGTAACACATTTGACAAATAAAATTATGCGTTCTTCAGTGATGATAGACTCCTACCCATTTTCTAAATATCGAGTAATTTAAGTGTTCATTTAGTATAATATTCAGAAGAATTATGTAATTCAGGGGATGACTCAGTAGAAAATTCTAAGGAATTTGGCAATTTACATTCAGAAAACAAGTGATGATTCGGTAGATTCAGAATGCAGGCACATCGGTCTCTTCCCACATACCAGAGACATGCATGATAGGTTAATTGGTGTCTCTAAAGAGGCCCTTCGTGTGTGAATAAGTGTGTGTCTACCGATAGAGTGGCGCCCTGTCTGGAGTCTTTCCTGCTCTTGCGCCCAGAGTTGGCCGGTTGAATCCGAAACCGTGTGAATTAAGCGTGTGGAAGATAAAGAATGTATCAAAGTTAAAGAAATATGCTGACACACAACCTAAAATACGGGTGTGTTATTTCTTTCTATTTGCACGCTTATTCATATTCTGGATTTCTATTGGCTAGTTGCTGGTTCGAAGGCTAAATTGCGCATGCGTATGAGTGAGTGACCAATCTCAGACAGAATCAGAGCAGAAGGCGGGCTTTGAATAGATAACGCGTCAGAGATAAAAATGGCGGCTCATGTTTAGGTTTTTTTTCTTGTTTGAATGAAACACCTTTTGTTAAAAAAGGCTGTTATAATTTCCGAATCATTTAGTAAAAATGTTTCAAATTTTCCGCTGCTGCCGATTAACACAAATTTCGGGTCGATTACTGCGATATAATGTGATTAAATCCAGGGACCTGCTGCTGCATTCCAGTCGGTATGACGCTTATTACGCCGTTATAAACGCCGTTTAGTTTGAGAATCTAAAACATGAAATAAAATGTAATTGTTTAATGTAATTGTTATTGAATCATTTAACTGCATCGGTTCCGTGTCATATGATTCGATTTGATTCATTTGACACGCTATTATTTGCTGAATCGGTTCTGCGTCACATGATTCGATTCGAATCATTTGTCACATTACTCTGAATAGTGCTGTGGCCTCACAGAAAGATGACCCGGGTTCGATGCCCATATATATTTCTATGTGGAGTGGGTTTTCTCCGGGTGCTCCGGTTTCCTCAGTACAAAGACTAGGTAAATTGGAAATGCTAAATTGTCAATAACCTGCGTATTGAATGAGACTTGTGTATGAGGATGACCGTCTTCCTGTCATTAAAATAGCCACTGGTGCTGAGGATGACGTTAAACAGTAAATAAAATAAATAAACATCAACTCTGAACATCCCGGTCACGTGTACACCAAAGATCACTGGATTAAGAACACCCTGGTCCACCTTTTTGTTTAACTACACAAGGTGACAAACATCCTGTACATGCAAGTCGGCCCATGCTTGCTGCTCCACCAGTTCATCTCACTTTTTCAACACTCTCCTCTCAGTTCAGTCACACATGGCTAGCCACTATATGAGCTTCACGTAGGAACAGCCCACAGGTGCAGTTGTTGCTGAAACATTAGTACCACACCTTCCGGGTCTAAATATTGTCCTTTCTGTCTACCAATGGCTGGTAAATTTTGACATCTGTTGTCCAGTGGACAGATCAACACCGTGTATGCCCGTTGTGACATCACCAATGTTTGGGGTACTTTATTAGAGCTACTATGGCACCTGCTAGGAGTTCCTATCATTTAGTTATCATTGATTTTCATGGGCTTAATTTTCTTTAAGACATTATAGTTACAGTTCTGGATCGAAGTGAAATTATGGTTCCTGCTCTTAATTAGGGTTTTCTTTATCTTGTTCCAGATATGGACAGCGCTCAAGACAATGGATCACTCATCAATTCTCAATTCAACATTCTACCACCAGCCCAGTCATCCGGATGTGGACCAAGGCTCAGAAAGCCTTTCGACTAGTGACTCCGCGTCGCCTCAGGTCGCCTACAGTGGGGCTGATGTTTGTAGTAGGACCAGCCATGCTAATGATTTCCGCCAAACTGTTTGGAACTGTGGCTTACTGTAGCACTGACTTCAACAACAACAACCTTCCTGTAAAGGCACAAGCCAAAGAGAAAATCCCAGAGTTCAGCTGGGCTCTGCTTTGGGAGTTCATCCGGCCGCAGATCCTTGCATTGGTCGGGGCTATTGTTGTACGTCATGTCCGAGTACCATCATTAATTCAAAATGTCTGCTAAGAATCTGATGCCCATCACCTCTGGGTTTTTGGACTTAATGTTATTCTTCCTCTGAATTACTTATAGCTTGCATTCGGAGCAGCGGCTTTAAACATCCAGATTCCGCTGATGCTCGGAAATCTGGTGAACGTCGTCGCTCAGTACATGAGGGAGCACGAAGGAAGTTACCTGCAGGACATTCGCGCACCTGCACTCAAGCTGCTCAGCCTATACGGCCTCCAGGTAAGATTCATACTTTGTCTCACAATGCACAACACTAAAGAGAGGGATTGATTATTAAACACTTTATGCAACCCATGCAAACGTTTACCAACTGTCCATTTAGTCCAGCATGTGAATGAGAAGTTGGGTGTGTGCTCCCTAGGGTATATTAACCACTGGTTACATCATCCTCCTGTCCCGGGTTGGAGAGAATGTAGCTGCTGAGATGAGGAAATCGCTCTTTGCGTCGTTGCTACGGTTTGTTTTTGTTGATTATTTCACGCTGTTATATATTATATGTTATGTTATAGATGTTATATATTTATAACTGTTATAATGTTTACAGGAATACATTTTAATTCAGGTAAAGAACTTAAATCACGTTTCCCGTTATAAATTAAGCTTTCTAGGCACAAAGGATTTCAATGCTCCCACCACCATGCTTCATATTTTTCATAAAGCTACGACACACACATTCATCTGTTTTGAAGGCAAACGTTTGAATAAATGAATGATATTAAATATAATTAATCTTGTGATTATGTTTTATTGCAGGCAGGATGTTGCTTTCTTTGATGCAAACAAGACAGGGCACTTAGTTAACCGCCTCACTGCTGATATTCAGGAGTTCAAGTCTTCATTCAAGCTGGTTATCTCTCAAGTAAAGAGATAAACGTATATTTTTCTTTATAAAACAGTCAAGCTTAGAACCTTGTGATAGGACACGTCTCCCAAGTTCATAAATACATAAATACGCAAGTCTTTTGTGTCCTGAAGGAACAATTCTGTATGAAATAATGACTATATTTAAACATCTGATTGCTGTAATTTCAGGGTTTACGGAGCGCCACACAGACCGTGGGCTGCTTCGTGTCGCTGTACGTGATCTCGCCGAAGCTGACGTGTCTTATGGTGGTGGTGCTGCCGTGCCTCGTTGGTGCCGGTGCTCTCATTGGTTCCGTTCTGCGAAGGCTTTCTCGAAAAGCCCAGGAACAGGTCAGCACAAGTTTTAATCACGACACAAATAGAATGAAGTTTTCTGTGTATATGACACTATTTTATCTGCTTTAACTGGTAGGTTTCTAAAGCCACAGGAGTCGCTGATGAGGCTCTTGGGAACGTGCGGACCGTGAGGGCCTTTGCCATGGAGGACCGAGAACTGGAGTAGGTGCAAGGTTTTTGTATTAGCATTATTACCATTGACACACAGGATCAGATGTAATGTATCCTATGCCAATCCATTAAGGCTTTACATAATGCACACTCTACTCTGTTTCTGTCTGCTACAACATCCTATACTTATCTACCTTCATCCAATCAACACCAATAAACTAATCACCAATCCCAATAACAGCAAGTTCACTGGATCCTCAGCAGCTGCATTGCTGAGCTGTTGAATTAGGCCCAGGACACCTCAATTTAGCCATGAAACACCCCCCCCCCCCCCCCCCCCCCCCCACACTAAAATGACAGGTATTTCAGTTTCATTGTCCAACCCTGTATATTATTTATATTATATATAATTGTTATATATTATTGTTAGTTATATAATTATGTATTATATGTATATGATTTCATCACCCAAATGAGGATGGGTTCCATTATGAGTCTGGTTCCAAAAGTCCATTGTTAAAAGCGCTTTATAAATAAAATTGAATTAATTACACAATACATAAAACTAAACATCTATACAAACCTTTCACATATAGTGATTAAAGCCCATGTACAGTATGTTACTGCATGTTAGAAACGTCTCATCATCATCATCACATGACCTTCATTAAGCTGACATCTATAAGACACTAACTCCGCACTTCCAGAAGAACTGTCCCCCTCTTGATGCTAATTCGAGTCCACCATACAATCCGGGTCAGGGGTTACTTTATTTCTTGCAGGACGTACGCCAGAGAAGTGGAGAAATCTGCCCTGATGAACGAAGCTTTAGGGCGAGGAATCGCAGTGTTCCAGGGACTTTCCAACATCGTCCTGAACTGTAAGTGTTCATGCAGAATAATGTTCTCTAGTGAAGATTTGGGTGAATTTCAGACTAATCCTTGATTATTTTGAACGCCAGGTTTAGTTCTGGGCACTATCTTCGCCGGGGGAGCCTTAATGGCGCATAACGACATGACCCCGGGTGAGCTCATGTCATTCCTGGTCGCCTCGCAAACAGTTCAAAGGTCAGCTTGGATCACATGACTCTCATTTATCTTTGAATGCCCTAGCGCTCGGTCAGTTTAACCTCTTATCCTCTCATCCTCTGCAGATCCCTGGCCAGCATCTCCGTTCTGTTCGGGCAGGTAACTCACACTGCGCTTCTAATAGTGGTGCAATCTTTGTTTGTTTTAAGGGCGTGCTCTTACAGATAAATCCATCGTTTCTACAGTAAAAGTTACTTTTATTCCAAAAAAATAGGAACACCTGGTGGCATGTGGCATATGGTCACTGATAAAGTGCCACAGTTGATGGTTACGTGACTAGCGGCTCACGTAAAATGTGCTGACCTGTCCACTGTATGGTAAAATACAACATTTACCATCCAAGAGTAATGTCATGGACAGATAGTTGTAGCCCGGAGGTGCAACAGCTGCACCTGTGGGCTGTTCCCGGACCATGAACAAACAATAAGCCAGTTGTCACACAACGACTCGGAGTGTGCTATTGTTCTGATCGGCGAGGCAAACTGGCAGAGCTGCTGCAGCGGGCATGGCGTGATTTGATTTGTTCACTCTGTAGCTACATTCCATGTTGGATTCATATTGAAGATCTGTCAACTGCAATGTCCTAAAGTATCTGTTTTTTTTCTCAGATGGTTAGAGGAACGAGTGCAGGAGCCCGTGTTTTCGAGTACATGACCCTGGAACCTACCATTTCCCTGATAGGCGGGGATCGGATTCCCCGTGAGTCTCTGACGGGAAGAGTAGAGTTCCTGAATGTGGACTTCAGGTACTCAGACTCTGTCCACTGACATTATGGTTCAAGACAGAGTTTTTGATCACTGGTAAATGTTTTGTAGTTACCCGACGAGACCTGGCAACCAGATCCTGAAGAATCTCAACCTGACTCTGCCCCCATTTAAAACGGTTGCTATAGTCGGAGAATCTGGGGGAGGTAGAGTGTGTGTGTGTGTGTGTGTGTGCGTGTGTTTGCATTTCCCTGTGGCTTATTCTATTTTTCGATATGAAAATGTCTCTGTGCTGCGTCTCAGGTAAATCCACTGTGGCGTCTCTGCTCGAGCGATTCTACGACCCAAACGGCGGAGTGGTCATGCTGGATGGCCGGGACATCAGGACACTGGATCCTTCCTGGCTGAGGGGTCATGTGATTGGATTCATTAGTCAGGCATGTTTTAGAGATGGAGACAGAGATGTCTGAGGCTTTCTTTCACCACGTCGGTCTAAAATAATATCTATCTCCATCCAGTTTGCCTATCTACCTGTTTCTTTAGCTGCCTGGCTGTCCCCAGTCTCATTGTCTGTCTGTCTGTCTGTCTGTCTTTGTTTCACTATCTATCTGTCTCTCTCTCTCTCTCTTCCCAGTCTCATTGTCTGTCTGTGTATTTGTCTTTCACTCTGTATGTCTCCCTGTCCCATTGTATGTCTATATTTCTGTCTCTCATTGTTTTTCTGTCTGTCTGTCTTTGTTTCACTATCTATCTGTCTTTCTATCTCTCTCTTTCTCTCTGTATGTCTCCCTGTCCCATTGTATGTCTATATTTCTGTCTCTCATTGTTTTTCTGTCTGTCTGTCTTTGTTTCACTATCTATCTGTCTTTCTATCTCTCTCTTTCTCTCTGTATGTCTCCCTGTCCCATTGTATGTCTATATTTCTGTCCATCTTCCACCTAGTCTCATGGTTTGTCTGTCTTTGTGTCACTATCTGTTTCACAGTCTGTCTGTCTTTCTGTGTTTTTCTCTGACATTGTTTGGTTGTCTGTGTCTCTCTGTCTTTCTTTCTATCATTACCCAGTTCATTTTCTGTCTATCTCTCTCTGTCTCTCTGTCTCTCTCTCTCTCTCTCTCTGTCTCCCTCTCTGTCTCTCTCTCTGTCTGTCTCTCTCTCTCTCTCTCTCTGTCTGTCTCTCTGTCTGTCACCCAGTCTTATTGTTTTTTTTTTTGTCTCTGTGTCTATCTGTCTCTTTCTCTCTGTCAATACTCTGTCAGTTGTCTTTCGTTCTCATCATCTCTGTCCCTGTCTGTCGCCCAGGTGCTCTGTCTGTCCGTCTGTCCGTTATATTCGCTGCGTATTTACCACCTAAGCGTTTGTGTGTTGTGTAAATGACAGGAGCCGGTTCTGTTCGGTACCTCAGTGATGGAGAACATCCGATTTGGAAAGCCAGGCGCCACGGACGCCGAAGTGGTCAGTGCAGCCAAGCAGGCCAACGCCCACACCTTCATCAGCAACTTTACAGATGGCTACGACACGGTGGTGGGTGAGTGCGGGGTCAGGGTTACACTGTAGTAGGAAGGACAAAGAAAGTGTTATGAATAAAGCGGAATATGAAAACCCCGTACAGGTGAGCGAGGTGTGACCCTATCAGGAGGGCAGAAGCAGAGGATTGCTATTGCTCGTGCTCTTGTGAAGAACCCCAGCGTGCTGATTCTGGACGAGGCCACGAGTGCGCTGGATGCCGAATCGGAGCGTGTGGTGCAGGAAGCACTGGACCGAGCCACACAGGGACGCACCGTTCTAGTCATTGCCCATCGCCTCAGTACCATCCAGGGGGCAGATCTTATCTGTGTCATGAGCAGTGGCAGAGTAGTGGAGGTAGAGGGCGCTGTTACAACATGAATAATAGTAAATAATAAAGACATTCTGATAAATTGTTTGGTTATGAATGAATTTTTTTTTGGGGCAGGCTGGAACTCACCTGGAGCTAGTGAGAAGAGGAGGTCTGTACGCCGAGCTGATCAAACGCCAGCAAGCTAACCACCAGAAGTGAAGCCTCGAGCAGAAGAAAGAAGAGACGATGCGCTTGTGTTTCTCTAAAGCAGTTTGAATTTACATAATGAGTTAATTATGGAGTAGGTCTCGCTTGATACGGCGGCACCGGATATTTATATACACACAGGGGTTGGACAATGAAACTGAAACAGCTGGTTTTAGACCACAATAATTTATTAGGATGGTGTAGTGTCTCCTTTTGCGGTCACCACAGCATCAATTCGTCTTGGGAATGACACATACAAGTCTTGCACAGTGGTCAGAGGGATTTTAAGCCATTC
>JAOUQV010000040.1:871747-887764 GCA_028565295.1 Aspidoras spilotus
TGTGTAATTAATGAAGATTGGACACCAGGCTTGTCCAATTTAGCCATGAAACCTCCCACACTAAAATGACAGGTGTTCCAGTTTCATTGTCTAACCCCTGTATTTGGAACGCTGATTTTGTCAGCGTCAATCCAGGTGTGTACTAACCGGGGGAAGGGACTGAACCACGTCGCAGTGGTAGATGTATCCCGTATGAGGGAGCAGTGACGTGCTGCTGAAACCCGACAGCGTCCTCCTCTGTGCCCCCAGCAGCATTAAGTTGCACGCCGGCATCTTCGACAGGTTCGTCAGTCCCCCAGCGGTTCCTGTTGCACACGAGAGAAAAGAACCTACTAATTAGACCGTTTTAAAACGTAACGAGGGGAATTTTAAAAACTCCTGACCATTTACCCATGAGTTTGGCAGCTGTGGAGGCTCCGACAATGATGGACAGATTAGGGGCAATGAAAGACATTCTGGACTCGACGTATTCGTATATCCTGTGTTTTGATTGGTTGAGCTCGAGTGCCATGTCACACGCCTCCTCCAGGCGCTGGAGCTCGTCTTCCGCGAGCAGCGTTCTAGAACAAAATCAATTGATGTGGATTAGCCACAGTTGGGGACAATGGATAGTGATGTAGCCTCACAGGAAGAAGATGCCCGGTTCAAGCCCCGGGTGGGGCGACTCGGGAAATTTCTGTGTGGAGTTTGCATGTTCTTGCGGGTTTTCTCAGAGTGCTCCGGTTTCCTCCCGCATTCTAAAGACACGCATGATAGGATAATTGGTGTCTCTAAATTTGCCAGTAGCGTGTGAATGTGTTTGTGTGCCCTATGACGGATTGGCGCCCTGTCTAGGGTTGTGCCTGCCCTCACACCCAGATCTGCCGGGTGGGCACTGGCTTTCCAGTGACCCTAAAACTAGGATTAGGCGGGTATAGAAAATGAATGAACAAATAACCGTAGTGTGTGTGTGTGTGCTCACCCCTGTGTGGTTGAGGCTGTAACGCTGACCACCATGATGGTGGCGTTGGTCAGAATCTGCTGTAGTGTTTCATTGTTCTTACACTTGTCCAGGTTGTTTCCCAGCTCCTACACACACACACACACACACACACATTTTAAATCCTACCTTTGGGGGTGGTGGCTGGGGGTGGGGGCTGGGATTATTAATTAGCGAGAAGAGTTGACCTTGACAGTCCGGATGTAATCCAGTGTGTTCGGGACCAGCGACTCCAGTTCCGGGAATCTCTTGGAGTATTTATCACGAACAAACTTATGAATGATGTCTACAACAAACAGAAGAAGAATTAAAGACGTCACACCATTTCCCAGTTCAGTGGCAAACCGTGGACGCAGGTAGAGGACGAGTACGGAGTGGGGTACAGTGTTGATTTTAGGAAACTCACTCAGTTCGTTGTCGATCTCCACAGTGAGGTTGTTGGCAGCGACAATGAGACAGTACTCGGGGTCGGCTTCCACCGGACCCGACACTGGTGGGGGAAAAATTCGGAGCTCAGAGCGAGACACCAACGTCTCATCTACTACACACACACGGCATTAATAAATCGTCGTGATCAGGACGGGTTTACTTACCCTCTGCATTCTTGCGCGGATTCTCTACGTATTGTGCAATCTTATCCATGATGTCAGAAAACTAAACACACACACACACACACACACACACACACACACACACACACACACAAAACTCACATCTGTTCTAGTGCAAACTATTTAAACTGTCTCCTTATGATCATTTATTCTGTCAATCCAAACATCATCCACCCGTCCATCTTTCTATTTCTCCACGTTGGCACCCGCTGACTGCCCGTCTGTCCAACAGTCCATGATGCCACCAGTCTGTCCATTTCTCAACTTTCTAAACCATCCGTGCTTCCACCTGTCTGACATTGCTGCCAGTTTTTACCAACAGTCCACGATGACGTCCACTGTGCTGACACAATGTCGCCTGTCTGCCTATCTATCCACATTGCCATGTCTTTGTTCATTCTCCTTGCTGCCTTCTGCCCATCCAGCCGCAATGCCACCTGCCTGTTTTGTTCATCCACCATGCTGCCTCTCCACCCATCTATCTACATTGCCACTTGTCTGTCTTTGTTCATCCAACTTGCTGCCCATGTGCCCATTCATCCGCAATGCCACCTGCCTGATTTTTTTTTCATCCAATTTGCTGCCCATGTGTCCCTCCATCCAGGATGCCACCTGTCTGTCTTTGTTCGTCCACTTTGCTGCCCACTTGTCTCATCTACCACTCTATCCACCAGTCTATCAAATCTTTCCATCACTTGGCTTACACACCTCCCTGCACCACCCTGCTCCTCCATCCCCCCCTTACACTGAGATAATGTGACACTCACTGATCTACTGTTCCGCAGTTTTGCTATAGAGGTCACGCGCTCGATCCCGCCGTAATCCTTCTCCACCTCCATCTCCTCCGGTATGTCCTCCAGCGCTCCCTGTCTGTCCGCGAGCTCTCCATCGCTCTGCTCTTCTTCTCCACCCGCGTACAGTTCGTCCTCTCCCTCGTCTCCAGCTTCCTCCAAGTCGGCCAAGAGTTCGTCTGCTAAAGACATCTGTAAATAAACAGTGTTGGGGAAAGTCTCTGCACCGTGAAGACAAACTAACGCGGGAAAGAACTGAATAAAAGCCGGATAGAGATTTATTACCTCGGCAACGAGCTTCTAGTCTCCGGCTTCAGTACAAATGCGTCGAATAAATAACACAAACTACAAACAATTACAGCGACGCACGTTTTCAAAGCGCGACGCCGGGCGCACAGGAAATGCGTCACTTTATAGCGCCGACATTAGCACAGCTTACTGGGAAATGGTGTTTTTTTATTTTTACTCCATAAAATAAGAATATGACGTTTTAAATCGCTGAATATTTGAATACAAAAATGTAAAAAGTGAAATATATATATATATATATTAACATCGTTTGTATTTTAATATCGTTGGGTCACTTCACAGAAAGAACGACCCGGCTTTCATCCCCGGATGGAGCGAACTGGGGAATCCCTGTTGTATGTTCTCTTCGCGTTCGCGCTGGTTTTCTCCGGGGTACTCCGGTTTCCTCCAGCATTACAAAGACATGCCTAATAGGTTAATTGGTGTCTCTAACGTGGCCCTTAGTGTGTTAATGTGTGTGTGTGAGAATGTGTGCATATGTGCCTTATGATAGATTGGAATTGGCGCCCTGTTTGTTCCTGCCCTTGCTTTCCAGAGTTGCCGGGTGGGCACCGGCTGGCCCGTGACACCTTGTGGATTGGGCGGAAAAGTAAATGAATAAATGAATGTGTTTTCCCCCCAGAACAATTAATATCTCCATTAAGCCAATTAATGTTATCCACCGCAGTCCAAACACATGCATGTGAGGAGAACTGGAGACGCTAAGCTGAAATGGTAAAGGTTGCGTCAGGAAGGGCATCCGGGGTAAACCGTGTGCCAGGACGGCAATGCGAGTGGCTAGCTGTGGCGACTCCTTATGGCAGGGAAAAGACAGGGAAAAGGGAAAATATAATACGTATTACAGACTTTTGGGGACATCGAATTTGAAGGTGGATCAATTCGAATAAGAACACGGACATATGGATGGACTGATGGGTGGACTTGGCTGTTTGGGGTAGACCGATGGGTGCTGTTTAATATCAGGCAAAACCAGAAGGGTTAAAAAAAGGCGAATAGCCCAAGCCTCCTAAAAAATACATATACCCCATGATTTATTGAAGCCAGTACAATTTATTTTCATCACACATTTTTTCACAGCTTCCATTTTCCCCTTCCCCCGAATAATCCTGAAGAAACCTGGCAATGAAACCATGAAATCCACATTTACAAACGAGCTGGTTTATTAGTTTACTGTTAATGACTGACCCAAACGAAACATCCTGCAGCTAAGTAATGGTCCAGTTTTTAAAAGACATTTCCTCTAAACGTAAGGGATGAGAAGAAAGTGTGGAACTCATCAACATTTCCAGAGACGTGCTGATCAACGTTACCATAAATCATATAAAACACTGCAAAAAGCTCATGGAGGCGGACAAATCTGGGATGTTGATGCATTTCACATCCGAATGAAATAATCCATAACATCCAGGACAAGATAGGAAATGTGCAATCAATCAATCAATCAATCAATCGATAAACAAGTAAATAAATAAATAGCATTTCACAGTTAAAACCACGGTAGAAAACATAACAGCCGTGTTGGTAGCAGTATTTTTTTCTCTTGCGTGCAAATGTAAGAATAAACTTGAACTGAATCCCGAAATGAGTTTGTACACCGCCGCAACGTCACTGTTCATTTGTACAAGGACTAAAAGACGACGGCGCTGATCGATACAGGAGTCTGAACGCTCTCCTCAACCGCAACCAGAACAATATTACATTAACCGTAAATGAAGGTCTGCCATATTTCGTCATGATGAACACAACTGGCGTTTAAAAACAGTGTCGCCATTTTATTCTGTAGGACGTATGAAGAGAGCAGGTGGCAGCGGTGGCAGAGAACTGAAAAGGTACCGGGATCTACAGTGTCGGCTCCCACTGACTGGGTCTTCACCTTGCTTCCTGCCTGGTTTTCATACCATGCTGCCACCTGTCTGTCTTTACATCTGTCCATGCTGCCTCCTGTCTGTCTTTTCGTCTGTCCATGCTGCTTCCTGTCTGTCTTGCTGGTAATTCACCTTGCTGCCTGTCTTTTCACCAGTCTATGCTTCCACCTGTCTGTCTTTACATCTGTCCATGCTGCCTCCTGTCTGTGTTTTTATCTCTCTATGCTGCCTCCTGTCTGTCTTTACATCTGTCCATGCTGCCTCCTGTCTGTCTTTTCGTCTGTTCATGCTGCCACCTGTCTGTCTTTTTGTCTGTTCATGCTGCCACCTGTCTGTCTTGCTGGTACTTCACCTGGCTGCCTGTCTTTTCGTCTGTCCATGCTGCCTCCTGACTGTCTTTACATCTGTTCATTCTGCCCCCTGTCTGTCTTTTCGTCTGTCCATGCTGCCTCCTGCCTGTCTTTACATCTGTCCATGCTGCCACCTGTCTGTGTTTTTATCTCTCTATGCTGCCTCCTGACTGTCTTTACATCTGTTCATTCTGCCCCCTGTCTGTCTTTTCATCTGTCCATGCTGCTTCCTGTCTGTCTTTTCGTCTGTCCATGCTGCCTCCAGTCTGTCTTTCTGTTTGTGCTTCCTGTGTGGTCATCAGTCAATGCTTGCACCCGTCTGTTTTTCTGTTCCTCCACCTTGGTTCCCGTCTATCCATCCCGCCTTCCTTCTCATGCCTGTCTATCTATGCATCCCTCCACTCTCACAGAAGAGAGACAGAGACCCACTGAGATGTGGATTATTGCTGCACACTATCCTTTTGACCCTGTAGACAGTACCAGGAGAGACAGAGACATAGGCAGCAGTGGCAGTGAACTGCCACCATCCCAGGAACGTTGCAATCGTCCCACAATAACCGAGCTACCTGTAATATCAGCGCGCACCTAACACGTCTAGCTTTGAGCTCACAGAGAGACGGGTACTGGTTGAAGAAAGTGCTTCCTTTTTTAAATACAGGATACAAAATGTACTTTAAGAAGCCATGAAAATATAGCAGTGAAGCTGGTACGACCGTCAACGAGACTCCTATTGCATAGCCGTAAACTCCATTTCAGACGAGACACAAGTTCCTGAAATGATTTCTTTTCTCTTTTACTCCAGCCCTGAAAAAAAACCCAAAGTCTGAGTTTAAAAAAATAACCTCCAGGTGATGAGTGTCACTCCGGAGGAGCGCTACATATTTCCTTAGGGTGTGTGTGTTTGTGTGTGTGTGTATGTGTCTTGTGAGTGTGTGTGTGTTTGTGCATCAAAACGTGTTAGGTTAGATGAGGGTCATCTGCAGGACTGACAGTAAAGCGCGATGATGCTGGCGTTGCTGAGGAGCTTGCTGCTGATTTTGACTTTGCATGCTCTTTCTTCTTGCTGGCTTTGCGCCCACTCGGTCCTGCTGGGGACAGTTTGTTTTTAAAGAATTGCACCTCACAAAACATAACAATGGACTTAATTAATCACAGCAAGTTAAGAAGGGGTCGGGGGGTGGGGGGGGCTATAAATCACAGTGCACAGTGTCGTTCCTCATCGAATGCTTTGGGATTTGGGATTGTAAGAGTACAGGTAATTCCCCCTGTTCTCCACAGTCAGTCATCATTGCTTTGCACATGCGCTACACTGAAATGCAATCATGCAAATGTGAACTACTGAATATACGAACCATGTCCGTCAGAGTGTGCGGGCTTTCCAAAAGGGGACGGACTCGTAGGGCCAGAGCTGGAACTCAGCTCATTGGTCGGCATTTCCTGTAAGATGAAAAGGCTGATCAACACATTTGACATTCAGACAAACGGACTGATATTTATTTGTTTTGAGTGTCACTACCTGATCAAACAGATAGACGGTGACATCATCGAAAAACGACACGTTCCTCCCGTGGTCACGGTTTTCTTTGTCGACGGGTTCCTTAGGCGACTTGAGCAAGCTGCGCAGCCCCACTCTCTTGTGCACGTCGGTTTCTGTGATGACGATGACCTGCCTAGTCGTCTCGTCCTCCTGGTCTTCCTCGTCCTCCTCGGGGTCGCTTCCCGGAGAGTATCCTCTTCTGCGGCCGATTCGGTTTCCCCCTCCTTCCCAAAAGCCTTTTGAACCAGGAGAGAGAGGAAGCGAGAGAGGCAATGGGGGGAGAGAGAGGGAGAGGCGTGCCAGTTTAGCTGGAAAAGAGGATGATGATGATAATGATGATGATAATGATGATAATGATGATGATGATGATGATGATGATGTGATAAAAAAAGAAGAAAAAAAGTGTGAGTGTAAGAATAAAGTTCAGCTGTTGCTCGATCTTGACCAAGACTGATATATGGTACGGTGCCGTCCTGTCTTCCTGCATAATTCCTAATGCCTTATTCCATATTCCACATGTAGCCTCATAAGTCTTCGTTCCTCCATGTCTGCTCTTTCCGAGACGCTCGAATTGCGTCATGTAAAACAAGTGTGTCTCAATCGTTTCATTGGACGGGCTTCGGAAAGGACATTGGCAACGGGATCGAAGTTTAATCTGAGTGAATTTTGAGTGGCGTGGGCAAAAGTGCAGCACCGCTGTCTCCAATAGGAAATCAATGGCACCACTAGCGCAAAGCGGTTTTGCCGGTTATCAAACCGAAAGACCCCTTGGAGTCTGATTGGGACATCAGATTTCCCCGGCCCGTTGTTGCCGATTTTACCTTCAGCGTGTTGCACTTACCACGTCGTCTTCGTTTTCCCTGGGTATTTAACAACATATTTGCTCCCAGAGAAACAGCGACCTGCGGCGCTCAACGTAACCGACGCGTGTTTCTGTGAGTGTTCGTGTTTAAACTTTGTTCCGTTTCTATAGAAATAGCTAAAAACATATTAAACGCCAAACAGAAACAGAAACAAACTTTAATGGTTGATCTGCTCCGTGGAAGTGTGGAAGTACGAGGTTTATAATAATAATTCATACTTTATTGATCCCCATAGGGAAATTCTTTCTCTGCATTTAACCCATCCGGGGGAACACCCAGAGACGTGTACTGTCCCCCAGTTGAGGCGCATGGGGAACCGTTTGGGCTTCAGCACTTCAACCGTGCCTTGGTGTGCCTGGTTTGGGGATTAAACCGGCAATCTTTTGGTCCCCATCCCTCTACCCTATCCATTAGGCCATGGCGGCCCCGATAATATAGCGTATAATGCTGCTCACTAGGGTTTGAGAAGAACCCATAGTTGGTTTCCTTCATCAGTTATTAGGCTGTATTTGTTAACTCAGGAACAACCTGGCAACCTCAGAGCTAAATGTTCCTGCATTTGGAACGATCAGCTCTGAAAATGGTTCAGTTGTGGTGCGTATGGTTCTTTCAAGAGCAATTCCAATATGGCCGTCTCCACTCCACTCAGTCTGGTTCATGTTTCTTTAGACACTTTGTTACGTTCTTCCTACATTCAGTGGTACGTAAAAGAAGTACCTTTCATGGCTTGGTTAGCGGCATGCGGATCAGGTGTGCCCTCAACTTTCTCTGCCCCCATTTCCACTTCAGCTTCTTTACTTTTTGGTGAAACCGGGCTAAATGGGACCGCTTCATCTTCACTGCAGAGACAAATAAAACCACAGGAATATGATCACAGTGTAGTGTTGGAAGAAGAGCTTCGGTGCATGTGTACAGGGCAAACCTTTCACTTCTCAGCAAGGCCACTTCATTGGAAAAATTGCTCTCTGTCCCGGTGCCAGTTTCTGCCCAAGAACCCAGAACGACACGGTCAGAAATGGTAGATCCCCAAAGCACATTGGTTTGAACATTCTCGCTGAGGGAGTACTGTAGTTTTTCTTCACAAACCTTAATGAGATCAAGAAAGATAGAAAGTAGGGATAAGGTACGTCTTGAAGAATATTGAATCACATTGGCATCTTCAAAATGATCACATAGGTAAAGCATGACCCACCTGCATCATGAGCCCATTTTTAGCTGGCACCTGCGAGAGCAATCGCTGACTTTTGCCACCCTCGCTCAACTCACATGGTGAAAGCACAGGTGAGCTATTGACTTCCTCCTGGTTTTCAGTGGAAGCATCGTCTTCTTCTAAGTTTTCCAATTCGGCCATAGAAACCCCTGAGATCATGCGAACCTTCTCGCTCGGGTCTACTCTTGCCTTGCCGTCTGACATTTCTTGGTCGTTCCTGGTGCTCTGCGACGTCTGATGATTCTTCTTTTTCAATGATTCTAGAAGTTCTAAGTTTTCCAGCAAGAGGTCTTCTAGAATATCTTCATCTCCAGAAATGCAGCAAAGCTTCTCCAGCTTTTCAAAATCCTCCAGAGGCTCTTCATCCAAATCCTTCCACTCTGAAATGAGCAAATCTGGAATGGAGTTCAAGGAGCTTTGGGACATGGCTGAGTGAGACCTGCTATTCCTCATTTCATCCTCATTAACACAATCAGACACCTGGGTGGTCTGCGTTTCAGTGATCAGTGAGGGTTTTCGTCCCAGATTTGCAGTAATTCCTTTGTTGTGGGTGCTGGTTGAACATTCAGGTGTGGAGAGGTTAAAGGAATCAGCATCGTTAGAGAAAATATGTAGATTTTCATGGTCCACGATGTCCATCCAAGTTTGATCATCTGGACCAGACTTGAACTCTATATGATGCACTGTGTTTGGGAAATTGTTTGGGATTTGGTAATTGCTCCCTTTTGCATGCTGGGAACTTGCCGTACTTATTAAGGCAGAAGAGCAGCACTGAACACTGCTGCTGTGGATTGTGCAAGGTTCAGCTTCAGCGTTTTGAGTGAGAACGGGACAGGACGGAGAATCTGATCTGTCTTTTTCAAAAGCTACATCATCAATCGTCTCCTTTGATGTTTGGCAGTGATTAACTTCAACATCCTGGCTGAAGAACGTGACTTGACCTGCTGAAGTCAAGCTAGGTTTAATAACAGTTTCAAACGTTGCCGTGACCCAGTCATTGTTTTCATTTGCATGAGACTCAGTAAAATGCGGTTCTCCGTCTCCAGTCTCGTTCCTACCATTAAGGATGTTCTCTTCTTGATGTCTGCTCAAGATTTGGTTTCCATCACTTCCTGGGAATTCACCTTCAGCCTCAATTTGAATGTAGACCTTGCAATCATTTGAGCTTCTCATTCCAACACCATTACACTGATTAATAAGCTCTTGCTCTGGGTTCTCCAGATTATCCTCGTCCGCTATTATTGTCAAATCATGATCCGGTTCTCCGTTTTCCATGTCAGGATTCTCTCTGTTTTTTTCCTGGTGAAGGTCAGTCCGCTGTTGAGATTCAAGATCTTCTGACACGCAAGTGGAAAACGTTGGTTGGTGATCATGATGTTTTTGCTTTTCATCAGTCCATGTTCTCTCATGTGTCTCAATCATGCTGGGATGAGGCTCACTCGCTGCTAGTTCATCGTTTTCTGTTTCCCAGAACTCATGGCTCATGTCAAATATCTCATCATCTGTGTAATTGTTTTGTCCTACATCTGGAAAGTATTCTGATGCAAGCTCTTTTTCAGGTCTACTGTCTGATGCAGATTGGCTGTTTTCAGCTGGTGCCCACTGGTCATTTACAGCTGAGGGAAACTGGTCATTGTGTTCCCTGTGGTCATTCTCATCAGGTTCTCTCCTGTCACTTTCAGAAAATTCCTGCATGTTTTTCTCTGGTGATGCCCATTGGTCATTTTCTGCTCTCCATATTTGAGGATCATTTTTCTGAAGCTGATGGCAATTAACCTCTACATTCAGGTCTGTGGTCCTAGGCTCCTCAAGGTTCCTCCATAAGTCATTTGCCTTCACATTTCCTTCCTCTGATATGTCCCTCACAAGATAATTAATGAATTCTTTATGAGAACAGTCTTTCAGGACTTCCTCCTCCCTCAAGCCCAATTCATCGTCATACTTCTTTTTCCTAGGTGACTCCTCCTGAATGCCTCCAACTTTTGAAGACAAATCATACGCATTACTTTTCAAATAAGCTTGAGCTTCAAGAACTTCCTCTACAGTGTTTGGCCCTTGGACCTTTTCTAAAGGTTCTACTATTGTATTTGTGAGAAATTCCTTGTTGTGGAGCTCCTCAGTGGCAGATAATATTTTACATGGGAATGTTACTAGAGGTTGAGCTTGAATGGAACAGAATGATTTGTTAGTAGAACCATTTTCAGTTTCTAAGACCTGAGACGTCTCAGGCTCGTAAAGCAAGGTACCATCGGGATTTTGTTTAGGACTCGTTTGACAAATGGCTTTCACTGAATCCACTGGGAAATCATGGGATATTTTGACCATGTTGTCATCTTGAACATCGTCCTCCACTTCAGTCTTTTCTTCAATACCCATAAGTGTACCTCTTTCGCCTGTCCGACCACTGCCTGGACGAGAAGAACCCAATCCGTCACAATTTCTTCTGGGCAAACCTTCCACACCATCCAAGTCACTGTCTGAAAAGTAGGCAGAATCTCGATAAGGCGTTTCAGTGCCCAAGAGCCTCCACCCAGTGCCTCCACTACCAATCCATGGGTCTCCAGGGGTGAGGCAGTCGATAGAGCTTGAGGTAAGTGGAGACATTGTTGAGTCTGTAGGTGTTATAGTAGACAGGGATTGTTCAGAGTTTGTTTCTCTTGCAAAGTACAGAGGTAGCACGTCAGCGTCAACATCGGCAAGAGAAAACATGGAGTCTGTTGCACTGATTCCCTCTTTCAAAGCATCTGATTCTTCAGCGTTGTGTCTGGAGCTTATAGTGGAATCTCTGCCAGTGGGAGTAGCTTTCTGACAGGAGGTATACAATGTCTTCTTTGGTGAGACCTGAGGAGTGTCTTGACTATCAGCAGAACATTGAATAAACTCGGCACCATGTTGTTCCGTTGTGGAGTTATTGGTATCTGAAAAACTAGCATGATCGGGGATATCCACATACATAGACTCTTTTGCACCAAAGACTTGTTCGGAAATTTCAAATGACCCATCTCTTGCTTCTGTTCTAAATGTCTGTGGATCGGGCGAAGGGATTCCCTCAACAACCTTACCGACATTTTCAGTTTGTTCATCAATACTCCAGCTAACTTCTGTTGTGTCCTTACCTGCGAGGTCCTGCGACAAGCACTGAACTCCCGGCTCTATCAGGTTTTCTAAGCTAACATTACCAAGAGGTTCTTCCTTTTCAGTGTCGATCACTTTGACTTCTGTTCTTAAAATCCCTTCTCCAGGTGTGATGTCTATAGGATCAAAGCCGTGAGGGATTTGGGGCTTTGAAATCGATTGCGCTTTGGCAGAATGAGCATCAGTAGATAAATTTGGCTCCTTGTTGGGGCTTTGAAGTTCTGATGATATATGCAGACCAGGTATTTCTGGACGCATTGCATCTTTTACTTCACTTCTTTTGGCTCTCTTGGTAACTTGGGCATAAATCGCCTCTTTTGTGTCGCTCGATGGGGTGGGTAATGATTCGAATTCTAGGGTTTGTGAGGATGTTGGGTCTATCCAGATAGACTCGTATTCAGGTGTTATAGCTACAGGTGACTGCGTTTCTTCCTGTTTGCTTTGTCTCGTTAATATTTCAGTGAGAAAAGTCTCAGCTGACTGGATCTCTTTTAGAAATTCCCCTCTGGTCATGTTTTCTTCCTTAGACTCTATTTTCCCAGCATCTACCTCAGAGATCAGAGCTTGAGGTCTCGTCATTCCTTGTGTTAAAGTGTCTTCTGCTTCTTCATATGTGAACAAGTCTTCAGGACGTGCATAGGGGAACGGTGTGGTTCCAAAGCGGGATACAGGGACACCCCCATCACCATCGTATACGTCGTCACAATCAGACATTGCAGTGTCAATCTCAGTGAGGAACAAATCCCTCTTATTAGTGCCAACGTCCTCTGTGGTCTTGTCAGAAGCACAAGGTTTTGAGTCAAATTCAGACAGGAGGGATTGGGAGCGCCGCATCCCACTGTCCTTGTCATTGTCCTTGACCCATGAGGTATCCGTCACATCAGAGTCTAAGGGCTCATTGGATATTTCTGTCAAGAACAGGTGTATCGGTGACTTCTTAGCTGCTGCAACTCGCTCTCGATGCAGTTCCGCGTCCTCCTCCTTCCAGAGAGCCGGGAGTATTTTATCAAGCCGTGACTGTGTTCGTTTCATTCCCCTGGAGAACAGTTCTGCTGTAGCAGGATCTGGGTCATCAATCAGGCTGATGTGTTCAATAATAGTCCCACTGCTGAGTCTGCTTGGCGATACAAAGGGGGAATTGTAATCATCCTCGGAGTTGGTCGTACTAGAGGAGGACTTTCTTTCAATTTCCGGAATAGACTCTGAGTGAAACATTGTGGAGTAGGGTGATTCTCTGCCTCCTGGGGACTCGTCCTCCATGTAGGCTGAGTTGTACAATGAACATGTCATGCTCCTCTCAGCAGTTCGATTTTCCAAATAGTCACAGCTTAATGGGTCTCTTTCTAAGTGCACAACAGGATTGTTATGTCTGGGGAATATTTCACCTGCATAAATGTGAAAGGGATCCTTTTGAGATCTGTAATGTGGAGGGAGGGGTGGAGGGCAACTCTGAGGTGGAGGAAAAATGGAGTGTCCAGCAGAGGCTGGAGGAATGGACGGAGAATGTGATGGAGATGGAGGGAACCTCTGGTGTGTCCGATTGAAACCAAGATGATCAAATTTGGCTTTTGAGGTTGAACAGCTGCTATACAACGAATCTAATGTCTCTGATTTGGTAATGGGATATGAGGGCACAGGGTAGGGACCTAGTCCATAAGACCGGGCATATATAGGTGGAGGAACAGGTAGTGGTCGAGACAATAAATTGCTGCCTGAAGACATGGACATTGAGCGAGGTTTCGGTGGAAGGACTGGTACTTGGGAAGTTACAGATCCAGAGCGCCTTATGTGTGGGTCTCTTTTAGCCTCTCTGATGTCCACTACTGCATAATCAGTCACTCTGTTACAACTTTCTTTACTGATTTCAACCAGGCCAGTGTTTGGCACCAGGACTTGGACTTCACTGGATCTTACAGTCTGGAGAGTCTGATTGGCACCTTGTCCAACATTGTTTTGGCAAGTAGGCTTTCCCTTAACAAGTGTCCCACTAGGAATTTCCACTAACTCCAAATCGCCAGGACTAGCCGAATTAGATGAGGAAGACTTCCCTTTAGTGGATTTATCCTGTGGGGTGTGCTCTTCCAAGCGAATGTAGTACTCATTGGCTAATGAAGGGCTACGAGCACTAATCACAGGCACGACTGTAGGCGTGTCCAAAGACTGGCGATGACTGGAGATGCCTGGCGTTGGTATTGGCTGAGGAGGAGGAAGTGGTTTATAACCCCTTCTACCATGTGCTTTTTCCCAGAAATATTCAAAATTCAATCCTTTGCTAGTTTCAGTGACAGTCAGGATGTCATCAAGTTCATGCGAAGAGGGAGGAATGGAATTCACGGGATCCAGGAGAGGGTACAAGTTACTGTCCTCTCTGCCATACACCCTCTCTCTCTGTCGGTCACCTGCTGCTGACTGGAAAGCACTTGAACGAAGCGAGTCCCATCGCCTTTCGAACGACTCTTCGCTTTCCCCTCTTCTCCGCCGGCCGTGTGTTTCCTCATCCTCCTCTTCGTCCTCTTCCTCTGAAGCACTGTTCCTGCTTATTCCTTGTTCCGCCGCCAGGAGGGAGGAAAGGAGGATGAAGATATCGTTGACTGTTGGACGCTGGGGAGGTGGAAGCCAACACGACTGCATGACCTCATACCTAAAAACAGACAGGTTTACATTATTGTGGATTTTTGTCCTCTGTCTCTGTTTAATTATGATCAAAGTCGCTTATTTGGGATTTATGAAAGAGAATCCTGAAACGGACCAGTAGTCAGCATGAGAGATTTTGAGGCGGGGTTGAGCCAGTGTAATCTGTCGCTCCTTAATGACGAATGTCAGAACTTCTTCATCACTTAAGTGGCGATGTGGCTGTAGACCGAATTCAAACAGCTCCCAAATCACCACGCCTAAGGACCTGTCAATCAAAAACATGCAGCATTCAGGTATACAATTCGGCAGGTAACCTATGAGCCACAGACTTGCTGTCTGCCAACTATGCCAGCATACAAGGCTGGTGTGTTATTGTTATCATCATGCTAAGAGTCGCTCTTGACTAAATAATATCTATCCTACACTGGTACAAACAGGGGGTACATACCACACATTGCTGGTCTTAGTTTGGTCCGTAACCACTATTTCTCCTCGGAACTCCTCCAGGAGCTCCGGAGCGATCCAGCGAAGAGGAATCCATAGCTTATCTGGCGTTAAATAATAATCCTCCTGTAATAAACACAAGTGCATATTTGGTCAGTGATACCTGCTTCCTTCTAGTACGACTGGTCCTGCGTTTCTATCTTCCTCCTCTTCTTCGTCACTTAATTTCAGTTGAGTTGTTATCACTGTAGGTGGCGCAGTGCTAATGCTGTCGCCTTACAGCAAGAAGGACCTGGGTTCAATCTCGTGACTTGGGACGTTTCTGTCTGTATGTTCTCCCCGTGTTCGTGCGGGTTTTTCCGGGTACTCCGGTTTCCTCCCGCATTCCACGGACATGCATGATAGGTTAATTGGTGTCTCTAAATTCCCTGTTAATGTGTGAATGTGTGTGTCTGTGTGTGTGTGTGTGTGTGCCCTATGATTGATTGGCACCCTGTCTATGGTTGTTCCTGCCCTCACGCCCAGAGTTGCTGGGGGGACAATGGCCTCCCCATGACCCTACTACTAGAAAATGAATGAGTTTGCGTGTTCTCCCCGTGTATGTGTGGGTTTTCGATATTCCACTGGATTTACAGTGCGCTAATAACATTTGAGCTAAAGAAAGTACAGTGTATCCTGCATTGCCTTGTAGTGGTTGTGTGAAAGTCCGTAGTCTCCGATCCGGACAGTCAGGTCTGAAGTAAGCAGACAGTTCCTCAGTGCCAGGTCACTACAGAGAAGCAAAGGTAAAATGTAAAAAATCAATGATCTATCATTTATTAATAAAATCAACATGTCCCACTGCATTCCGTACAAGACTGTGATGTTCCTGAGCTGCCAGAGATCGTCCGAGCCAGGCAGGACACAGAAAGACTCTGGACCACCGTTGGGCTTCATTCAGACTCACCTGTGTATGTAGTCATTCTCGTGAAGGTGTAAAAGACCTGATGTAATCTCGTAGGCCATTCGCTGCAAGGTCAAAAGGTCACGGTTCAAAAGGTCCGGGGTCATTCCGTCCGACTTCCTCTGAGCTCTCAGATAACGCTTCAGATCACCCTGAGAACAAGAAGTACAGAATAAAAATAGAAAAAAGGTCGTTGGGTAGATAGACAGAAAGATATAGACATACACATGCGTACACAGACAGACAGACAGACAGACAGATAGACAGATAGACAGACAGACAGATAGATAGATAGATAGATAGATAGATAGATAGATAGATAGATAGATAGATAGATAGACAGACA
>JAOUQV010000040.1:1189806-1201528 GCA_028565295.1 Aspidoras spilotus
AATTCTCTCTCTGCATTTAACCCATCCAGGGCTGAACACCTGGAGCAGTGTGCTGCACTCTACTGAGGCGCACGGGGGAGCAGTTGGGGATTGGGTGCCTTGCACAACGGTACTTCAGCCATGACTTGCCTAGAGTGGGGTTCGAACCAGCGATATCTTGGTCCCCAGCCCTATTGCCCTATCCATTAAGCCACGGCTGACCCCTTTATCACTAGTTTTAATCAATGAATCTATAGGAAAATGGTCACGTGTGCACGTACAAGACGTTTTTTTTTCAACGCTATAAAATAATGCATTGCCACTACTCGGAATTTCTCCTGTTGCGGGGTTGTAGAACGCAACCTCGGCGATAATTGAGGGACTACTGTATTTCATATGACCTGGTTGCCATTAGCAACAAAAACACAATCGGTGCTTGGATTCCTATCACAAAATAAGCATGAGTAGTCGTACCTGCGAATGCACTCAGCCACCACGTCGTACTGGCCAATGGAGCAGGCAGTATGGAGGTCCACTGGCACATTCAGCTCTTCCTGGCCACATCCGCTGTCAACCAACCACACAGACAGACTCAAGCCCAGCTGCTCTGACTCACTCGCCTCATCGCTGAGTTCTGACATCATTCAGTAAGCTTACAGAAGAGAAGCAATAACTTTTAAATAAACAGCATCATCACGCTGACCATTATACACTCGCTGGCCACTTTATTAGGTACCCCTGAACAATTTCTGATCTAGATATGAGCCAATCATTTGGCCACAACTCAATGCGTTTACAGTGCTCAGCATAAATAAGTACACCCCAACAGATGTGTGTATAAATAAGTACACCCCAACAGATGTGTGTGAAAACCTTGATTTTCTACTGGATCCTATACAACAAAATAGTCATCTAGAATTTACTTTTCAAAGGGGTGTACTTATTTATGCTGAGCACTGTAGGTATGTAGAGGTGGTCTAAAGACAACCTGTCAAACCGAGCATCAGAATGGGGAAGAAAGGTGATTGAATTGACTGTTTTTAGTGACGTGGCATGGTTGTTGGTACCAGACGCTGCTGGTTCTGAGTATTTTCAGAAACTGTTGATCTACTGGGATTTTCACACACAACCATCTCTAGTGTTTACAGAGAATGGTCAGAAAAAGAGAAAGTATGCAGTGAGGAGCAGTTGAGTAGATGAAAATGTCTTGTTTATGTAAGAGGTCAGAAGAGAATGGACAGACAGGTTCGAGATGATAGAAGGGCAACAGTAACTCAAATAACCACTCCTTACAATCAAGGAATGTAGAACCTCATCATCTACCAACCTTTTAATAAAGTGACCGGTGCGAGTATGTTTGGTGGTCGGCTTATCTGATTATTAATAGTCTGATAGTTGGAATCGCAATGTGGTTGTTAATCACAAACCCTAGAAAACACTATAGACTCATTAAAAACTATTTGACTTGAATGCAAAGGTGAATCCGTCAGTTAGTAATGAAGCATGGTTCTGGTAGCATCAGACAGAAGGGAAGACCCAAGGAGGCTTTTCAGGATCAGTCAAACCGTGCAGACATTTTTAGAAGGTGTAAGCGCCAAATCTAATACGCTTCAAGTCCACTCGGGCAAGGAACCTAACCCCCGTTTGCTCCCCGGGCGCTGTGGAGAACGCTCAGCGCTCGGGGCACGTGTGCTCATTTCATGTGTGTGTTTCACTGCACGAATGGGTTAAATGCGGAGTACCAATTGGCGCAGTGGTAGTGCTGTCGACTCACTGCAAGAAGGACCCGGGTTCGATACCCAGGTGATGTGACCCCGTGTTTGCATGGGTGTTTCCTGTACAGTCCAAATACATGCTTGCTAGGTGAGTTGGAGACGCTAAATTGTCCGGTCCTAAGACCGAAAGAGTGAGGTTTGCGTCAGGAGGAGCATCCGGCGTAAAACATGTGCCCGATCGTAATGAGACCCTGATATATTTTTTCAAATTGAATCAAAGCTTTAAATAACGTTATTTTAAAAAGAATTGTTATTTAAAATATATGAAAAAAATTGAATAAATTGTACAAATATTTGTACAACATTTTAAAATGCGGTATATGTTCGGTTTATTAAAGAGTCGACTCATTTAATGAAACAGAATGTACTCAAATTACTCCAACGACTCTGATTCCGTTATGTTCGTTTCAAGAGCTGTATCCCAATACGCTCCATTGTATCATATAGTGCACTACATCATCTTAAAAACCAATTAGTTCGTACCCTGCGTAGTACACTTTTTAAATGAGTGCCTATTCATTCAGGACTCTGCCTTGGTTGTGCGGAATTACTTTTATCTTCATTTAACGCTAGAAGTTTGAGTTGCTCTCGTGTTCCTGCTGTTGATTAATAATTAATAATGAGTGTGAGTTTAAATCTTTTTTTGCTTTTATGACTAGTTTGTATTTGCTTTTTTAATAGTTTTGTGTAAACAAAGTTGGTTCTGTCGGGCCGATTCAACCCAATGAGCGGAGGGAAACGCTTTATTTACATGAAGATATATAAAGAAAGTAAAATTGAAAGGAAAGTAAATTATTGTACTTACTAAAACGACACCGTGCTGTTTTCTTGGTCGGGAGAAAGAAACAACTCCCGGTGTATTGATGATCTTCCTAACAACACGGAGAGAGAACTCGGGTCCGCACATCTGTTTTGAGAACATCCAGGGAATTGTAGTCTTTTCAGTATTCCCATTAGATGCGTTTTAACGTCTACTGACGGAGGAATAAACTACAAATCCAGTCAGCCTCGGAATTGTTGCGCGACGAGAGACGTACGTGCGTCAGTGGAATAAATCAGTGGATTTTACATCTAAAGTGTTTTGAACAAATGCTTATTTAGAAATTATTTTCATGTTAAAACTATTTTTTTAGATTAACTAAACGGATACAGTTACAGTGCCATGACGTCACGTTGCCATGGCAACGCTAAACCTAGGGAATGACTTGGGGGGACGTCCTGGGAAATTTCTGTGTGGAGTTTGCATGTTTTTCCACGCAGTTTCCTCCCGCATTCCAGTTAGAAGCAGGCCCTTGGTGTGTTAATGTGTGTGCACTACGATGGCGTGGCGCCCCTGTATAGGGATGTTCTTTCCCCCTGCGTCCAGAGTTGCCGTATGGGCACAGGGTGGTCCGCGACCCCGTGTGGATTAACCGGAAAATAATGCATAAATAAATAAATAAATAGAAAGTTTTGTTGAGTTATTAAGTTGCAATAAATTAAAATCTTGCAAATAATAATAATTAATAATAATTAATAATTAATAATACTGTTAATAACAGACCTATTTTAAAGGTGTGGGTGTTTTACATGTTGTAATTACAAGATGTAATCCAAAGAGTAATCAACTCCTTCTGACCAATCAGAACCCAGAATCACAACAGTAGTGTAATGAAACCATCTCGCATCTTTATTAAACAATGTCAGAATTATGTATAAACTCACCGGCCGCTTTATTAGGTACACCTGTTCATTTGCTTGTAAACACAAATATTTAATCAGCCAATCGCATGGCTGCAATATGCCACCAGTTCTTAAGACAGTTATAGGGGGACCAATTTTAACTAGCAAGGTGTACCTAATAAAGTGGAAAGTAAGTGTGGACAACTTTATAAAATGTGTGTATTATTTGTAAAGTCACAGAGCCTTTGGGTGTTTTAGTATTTTTAACACGATCAAAGGTTGAAGTTGAAGCGAAACTCCTCTCCTGAAGGTCTGAAGACAAATCTGTCCCCATCTGTCTGCTCAGCAGGAAGTGATGTCTCTGTCTGTGCTGGAGGTTTGTCGGTGTCAGTGTTTCGGTGGTACATTGATCTGCAGCGGGGCACTGAGACACGTGTCATCTTCGCTGAGGACATAGCTATGAGGACAAAACACGTTACAGAGGTACAGAAACGTGTTCACATGAAAGTTACAGAATTATACACCTGAGAAAATATGATTTATCTCACAGTGCTGGCTGTCTCTCAAATCTATTGTTGTCCACCTGTATGTCTCACAAAATGTTTCTCATCTCTGTCTCTCAGAGAACTGTCTGTCTCATATTAAACCTTCTGAACTTTTCCTTTTTGAACTTGACCGTCACTCACAGCTGTCCACTTGTATGTCTCTCACAAAATTTTTCTCATCTCTGTCTCTCAGAGAACTGTCTGTCTCTTACCTGGAAAAAAACTTTCTGAATTATCTGTCCTTGTCAGCACTGGTCATCTCTCAACTGAAGAATGAGGTTGAACTGTTGGTCAGTCACAGAACTGTCAGCCTCTCACCTGAGCACATGAGTTTGTTCTGTCTGTCTCTGTCCTCCTCCATCTTTTTGCGGTAATCTCCAGACACAGCTCTCATCACTTGCCTCTTCTTTATTAATGGTGCTTTGGAGCTGCGCAGAGTCTTCAGAGCGCGAGAAGCTTCTTCCCCTAACATACACAAATAGAGAGAGACATGCTTTGATGGGCATGTCTTTATACAGTTGTGAGCATCAATTATTGACAGTTCACCAGCATTATGAGGGTATTTGGTGTTGTAGGGACATTTTGGCTGGACCTCACAATGAATGAGGTTAAGTTTAGGGTTAAGGTAAAGGCGAACATTAATAAGCTTCATTTATAATGAAGTCTATTGATTGTCCTCACAACCAATAATACCAACATAGGTGGACAATTGTGTGTGTGTGTGTGTGTGCATCTGTGACTTGCTTTGTTTGGTGGACGATTTTTGTGTTCTCAGTCCCAACTCAAGCTGCTCAATACACCAGTCTAGCTCTCGACTTAGCTGCTGTTCTGGAGTCTGAAACACACACACACACACAGAATGGTCAAGAAACATGTATATCTTGAAGAAGTGTGCATGTGTGTGTGTTCTCCCTGACCAATTCAGTGCTCTCCTGCTTAGGTGCTCCCTCTCTCTGTTTATTTTCTTTCTCTGGTGCGGTTTGCATTCCTCCTCCTGCTCCCAATTCCTTCTTTTTCTTCTTCTTCTTCCTCTGGGTATTAGGATTTGATGCCACACTCGTCTCTTGGTCACTTCTCACTGCATCCCCAGCGCTGAGTTTGGAGTCACTCTTCTGCTCCGTTCCTGCAGGGATCTGGAAGTTGAAAGCAAAACCCGAGCTGGATTCCGAATCTGCTTGTTCTGGGTTGGAGTTATTAAGGTTCATGATGCTCTGGGGTGAGGAGGGAGCGATCTCTGGAGAAAAGTTAAAGGTAAAGGAATTGTCACTGCGCTGCCACTGAAACTGTGCTGAAGTACTGCGGTGCTGCATCTCTGCTTTACACACATGCACACACACAGGACATAAACACATATATAGTACCATTAGTGTCCATGAATGTGTCTGAACTGTCTTTCTTTCACACAACTGTCTTTCTTATGTGAGAGAATGAGTGGGAACTGTACATCATTTAGAGAATAAATCTGAATTGTCTGTCTCTAACAGTACTGTCTGTCTCAGAGAATAAATCTAAACTATCTTTCTCCAACAATACTTGCTGTCTCGCATCTGTCTTTCTCTCAGCTAGAGAACGAGTCTGAACTGTCTTTCTCTCACAGAACTATCTGTCTATCTGCAGAACTATCTCTTACCTGGAGAATAAGTCTGGACTGTCTGTCTCTCAACTGCAGAATGAGACCGAACTGTCTGTCTCTCAACTGCAGAATGCAAATAGATCCGTCGCTTACCTGGAGAATAAGTCTGGACTGTTTGTCTCTCAACTGAAGAATGAGCCTGAACTGTCGGGCCGTCTTAAAACTGTTCCTCTTACTTGAAGACTAAGTCTGGACTGTTAGTCTCTATTGATTTAAAACTGATTTAAAATAACATTGGTTTAACTGTATTTCTCTCTTTCCGGTTATTTCCCTTTTAACAAGCAAACGTTTATATCCTGGCTGTGTCCCAAAACAACTACAAATTATACTAAAGTCCCCTAAATTAAACTGTTACAATCCCATCACTTTATGGACAGTGTAGTGCACTTCACACCGTTTGGGATGCAGCCTTTGGTCGTGTTGCGTCTGTTTTCTTCTTTGTCGATACAGTCAAAACAAGTTGCTAGTCCATCTAATTCAGCTAGAGTTTTAAGTACAGCGATTATTAAAAGCAGTGGGATATATAAAAAGTAAATTTCCCAGACCTAGTGAGACTTGCTGGAGTCGGTGCACCAATATTGACTGTCCGTCTACTAACTCGTGTTCACTTTAAAAGTTCCGATTAGTTTATTTAATCCAGGAAGTCAGTGCTAATGAAAAAACTGACTTATAAGAAAAATGAAATAAAACTGTATATTCATTCACGATTTTTGAGAAAGATTTAAATTATATTTTCAACGTAATTCATGTAATAAAACACGTTAGATCCTTTTAGATTCAACAAACTTGCAAATGCGGCATTCTGTACGTCAATTATTCAGCTTTGACCAATCAGATACATCAAGGGCGTGACATATGGTGAATTACGTCACCAGGCTGTATAAATATGGGAAGGACTGCAGCTGCGTTTCCTACACGACGTTCCGTATTTTTGGTCGACCATAAAATCTAAACAAGACACGTAAGTCTGACTTTTAGGTCTTATTTTGAATATCAAACGTCGCTTATTATAAAATGTAAGTCTTTATTAAAAGACTTTAGGTTATTGTCAAAAATGTATTTGCCGTTATGGTAGAAGAAGAGTTGGAGTTTCCGGGTAATTTTTTTTGGGTTTCGAGCTGTCTCTGAAAAACAAGCTTCGTCCTGGTCGATATTGTGGTTTTATTTCTATCCTCTGCCATTTTTGTAGGTGAACTATTGGATTTTTTTAAACACTAGTCACATGGTTGCTGTTGCTTTTTTCGAAAACCGTCTGTGAGCGGGAATATCTGGTTTGGCGCGCTTTTCTTTTTCTAAACCGAACAAAGAGAAGCGTTTGTAATTGTTATGAGAAGACGCCATGTTGCTTCATAACGCGTCTTGGATGTCGCGTAATGGTGGCGCGTATATTGTCTTTAATCGTCAAAAGCTCAATTAAGGTTGTCAATTTTTGGGACCTAACGTTTGTTGTTGTTTTTTGTTTTTACTATGAATTCCTTATCTGTGCGTTTTTATTTAACATGATTTTACCGCGGAAAAAAATATCTAACAGCCCGCGCTATTCGTATCGTTTTACGGAGCGTCCCGCCTTTTATTCTTGATTGGCTGGCTGGTTGCATGTCCTGCTATCTGATTGGTTGCTACTCCTGTTTTTTCACTGAAACGTTTAAATGCGGTCGTAGTTGATGGTTTCGGCAGAGGGCGGGATTTGGGTACAGAGACGATAAAAAATTACGCGGGATTCATGTGGCGATCCCTGGTGGCAGGGACAAGCTGGAAGACTTGAGGAATATTATAAAATAATTGGAACTATAACGAACTTCTAGTTTGTTTAGCGTTAGGTCTAATGATAAAGACTTGGATGGTGCTTTCTCTGCAAGTGCACTGCTTCTTGGAACACCCAGAGCAGCATGCAACTCACAACCTCTCCCAGTTGGTAGTTGGTGCCTTTCTCAATGGCACTTCAGCCATGACTTGCCTTGTATGGGGATGGAATGTATAGATGTACATCTTTTAAAATGACTATGTATGTATACAGGTGAGAAGACTATTCTACAAGTACAATGGCTCGTACTAAGCAGACCGCACGTAAATCTACTGGTGGAAAAGCCCCCAGGAAGCAGCTGGCCACCAAGGCTGCCCGCAAGAGTGCGCCATCTACTGGCGGTGTGAAGAAGCCTCACAGATACCGGTATGATCTAAGAATTTGACTTGTCAAGAATAATGGGAATTTCCTGGCATTAAGCTAGTTTGCATGCTTATTCATGCACATGTCTGACACTCATCTCTCCATCCCCCAGCCCTGGTACTGTGGCTCTCCGAGAGATCCGTCGGTACCAAAAGTCCACTGAGCTTCTGATCCGCAAGCTGCCCTTCCAGCGCCTGGTGAGAGAAATTGCCCAGGACTTCAAGACTGATCTTCGCTTCCAGAGTGCGGCCATTGGAGCCCTGCAGGTCAGTCTGAGGTTTATGCTAATGTTTGATTTCAGCTTTAATGTAACAGGATTTGTTCAATAGAGTAGATGGTGACCTATGTTCCAGGTCAAAGTATTGGTGCCATATTTGGCATGATTTATTCTGTTTTAACTCTGAACTCTTCAGCTCTTAACATTGGGGTGTGTGGGTGTTTTCACAGGAGGCCAGTGAGGCATATCTGGTGGGTCTGTTTGAGGACACTAACCTTTGTGCCATCCATGCCAAGCGTGTCACCATCATGCCCAAGGACATCCAGCTGGCCCGGAGAATTCGTGGGGAACGTGCTTAAACATCTCTGTATTTTTATTTTTTTACATATTATTTGGGAGGGTCTAGGGGAAGGGTCTTGCACTCGACTACATGCTCGTTACAGTTTTAAGCTTAATTTTGTATTATGTCTTTTTCTCTGAGTAGTAGCGGTAGGGGACGGGCTGTCATCCGGTTCTGGGGCGTGACAGTAGGGGAGGGGTGACGAAACATTCCGGGAGCTCCTCTCAGGGTTTTAAAGTTTGTATTTTAGACTTTGGTATACCTCTACCCTGTGCACACTAGTCTGCATGCTACATGGTGAATCATTAGGATGTCCCTCTGTTATTCCTATCAATTTTTTTTTCCCTCTTTCATTGTGGCCATCTTGTTGTAAATAAACTTTCCACTACCTCATTGTTGCAAATGAAGTTTCCTTAATTGCGCTGCTCGATTTTGCTTAAATTGGTGTGATGCTCCTGGGGTTAAAGCTCATTCTACATAAACATGGATCCCAGTTTGCTTTAGAGACTTTATTTACAAATACCATGTAACTCTATCGTGTGGATCTTGAGTGTCTGCAGCTACATATACAGGTGCTGGTCATAAAATTAGAATATGTTGATTTTCATAATTTCTTCCAGAGTGAAACTTGTATATTATACATGTTCATTACACACACGATATTGAGTTTTACTCTTGCTTTGATTATAACTGACAACCCAAGTTCAATGTCTTGGATCAAAGGCATTTTTATAAATGCTGGTCAACTGAAAAATATGAATGTGAAACTTATCGGCACGTACAGCATTCAAGATTTAGTCGGGACGTTACTGTTGCAATGTGGTGTCATGATGTCTCAGTCTGTGGCACTGCTCAGGTGTTAAGAGCCAAGGTTATTCTGATGGTGGTCTTATTTTTTTTGGCATTGTTTGGTCTGATGTATCGCATCTTTCCAGTACCACATAGATTTTTCTATAGCATTGAGGTCAAGTGAGTTTGCTGGACAACTAAGAACAGGAATACTGTGGTCCTGAAACCAGGTACTTGTAGCTTTGGCACTGTGTGCAGATGGAGTCAGTGCTTCAAGAACAGACATGTAAGACATGGGTTTTAGATGTCACATTCCTTGCATCAAGTCACCAACTAAGTATAGAGTGCTGTTGTAATTTTAGTAATTATTGCTTTATCATGCCACTTGCTAGATATTTTCTCTTTTTCTGACCATTCTCTGTAAACATGAGCAAATCCCAGATCAACGGTTTGTGAAATATTCGGACCAGCACCATCTATCACCAACAGCCATGCCATGTTCAAAGTCACTCACAATCACCTTTTTCATTCTCATGCTTGGTCTGTACTTCAGCGGGTTGTCTCTATCGCCTCTGCTGCAGCCATGTGATCTAGATATTTGTATTAACAAGCAATTGAACATGTATACCTAATTAAGTGGCTTGTGATTGAATGAAAAGAGAAAACATAGCCATTTATAGTCATGATTCATTTTGTGGAAACAGGTTAATTGATGACTGATGCCAATCTTTACATATACAAGTGTTAAGCCACGTCCATTACCACAGGACTGTTTTTCCCAATGGACGTACCACAGTTTGAACCCGTTTGTCCATATTAACATATTATTCATACTCCTCCAGACAGACATGTTAATTTCCTCAATCCAAATCATAATTCGTGTTCATTTTGAACCGTTGTCCTGTTCTTTTTTGAGTTCCTCCGTCTCATCTTCCTCATTGTTGTTCAGCAAGCTGGGCAAGTGTTCATACAGCTGCTTTTCCAGAGTACGGTCAATGTCGGATTCTGCACGGAAGGTGCACCAGAGCAGGAAGCTGACTGCGAGGACACTGAAAGGCAGGACGCGCCACCACTTCCGTTGGAACCTGCTGCCCATAGAGCCCTCCACCTTCCATGTCCGGTGGCTGGCTTTACTTGTGGAAAACTTGATGGGCTGTGAGGGGCTCTCGTCATCCCTAGAGCCCGGGGATCTATGGGGCTTAGCGCAGAGCTGGGACGTGAGAGACAGTGATCGTGCAGCACGTGGCCTGGGAGGAAGAACAAACAACAATAGTAATCAATGGGGGGGGACAATGCATGTAACCAATGTACTTGTGGAGCGGTCCGTAGTGCTGTCGCGTCCTGGGTACTTCGGTTTCCTCCCGCATTCCAACGACATGCACGATAAGTTTACTGGTGTTTTTAAATTGCCCGTTTGTGTGATTTAACGTGTGTGTGTGTGCCCTGTCTAGGATTGTTCCGGGTTAGCACCGGCTTCCCCGTGACCCTAAAACTAGAATTATGCGGGTATAGAAAATGAATGAATAGATATTATATAAATATTTTATCTACTAACGAATAAACTAATGCTGACTCACCTCAAAATAAATGTCTTGAAATGTCCCGGATGTAACGCGCAGAGATGTAAATGATTAAAAACACAACGTCCTGATATTGACATGTTGGTCTTCTAACATTGAACAAGCTTCCGGTCATTATACACATGGCGTGTCACTGTGAGATGCATCCGGAATGAAATGAAAGATAAGCGTTCCGCCTAACTTTCTTTATGTGATTAGTATTTAAAAAAAAAAAGAAAAAAAAAGAATATAAAGACAAACTAATACTAATTAATAATAATAATAATAATAATAATAATAATAAAGTGTGCGCCCCGTGCATTTTGTAATGTAAAAACAAAATGCGGAAGTGAAAAGCAACCAATCTCTGTGGCCGAATTGGAATACTTGACTACTACGTACCAGTCTGGGGCGAGTTTTAACGCTCCATCGGAATCCGCCATCTTAGCAAACTTTGACCCAAGACGTCACGCCAGGTGAATTATGGTATAGGTATCGTATAGTGTGATGGGGATGCAGGCTATAAAAATTCTTCAAACCCTACTATGAACTTACTTTCAGCTACTTGAAACGAACTAGATATTCGGATATACTACGTGTAAATTGTGCCGTATACTAGATTTACATACTAACTAGTATGTAAGTATGCAATTTCGGACGCAGCCAATCAGAATTCGAGCATGTGTAACCGTAAAAAACATCCGGACATGTGGTCGATGTACTTTCACGGTGCAGCATGGAAAGCGCAAGTCGGGTATTGTATTTAATAATAATAGTAATAATAGTAATAATAATAATAGTATACAGTGTTGTGTGTAAGCTAAGGGAGTCTTTATTTTTATCTTATATTATTTCCAAAAATATTCTGATGTGTGCGTGTGTATCTTTCTCGGTGTGTGTGTGTGTTTCTGTGTGTGTGTGAACATTTGTTCAAGCAGAACTTCTAACTCACTGCTGTGGACCTCAAAGACGCAAAGATCATGAAGAGGAAAAATAAAGACCCGGAATCAGAGGTGCATGAATTTGTTTTACAGAAGCCACTTTATAGAAAAAAAA
>JAOUQV010000040.1:1281392-1294343 GCA_028565295.1 Aspidoras spilotus
TCAATTAGCAGGGTAAGAGCACAGTTTTGCCCAAAATATTGCAATGCACACAACATTATGGGTGACATACCAGAGTTTAAAAGAGGACAAATTGTTGGTGCACGTTCTGCTGGCGCATCTGTGACCAAGACAGCAAGTCTTTGTGATGTATCAAGAGAAACTTTGGGGTGTTTTGAAGGAGCAAGTCAGGAAACGTTAATCTCCACCAGCATCTTGTAGTGACCTGGCCACTATCCTTCAAGAAGAATGGCTTAAAATTCCCTCTGACCACTGTGCAAGACCACAAAAGGAGGCCCTACACCATACTAATAAATTATTGTAGTATAAAACCAGGTGTTTCAGTTTCATTGTCTAACCCCTGTATCTTCAATGTCTAAAATGCAAATACACAAAGTTAAGACAGTTTTATTTCTTACCTTGTATATCTGGATTCTTCATCATAAGCAGAAGTCCCTGTCTGATTGTAGATGAGGTAGTCTCAATGCCAGCACTAAACATGGCCCATACTGTGGGCAATAAGTTATCGATAGTAAATTCTGTGCTTGAGTTATGTTTCTCCTGCAAAAGAGACTTAATTCAATCATCTGCTTACGTTAAGAGAAACAGACTGCCATCTAGAATATGTTTGTTATGCAGGTTGTAATACTTTACATTACATGGTATTGGCTAGTGACATACTATGCGATGAACATTATTCACCTGCTGGTGCTACTCCACTCTTGAATCCTAAAGAACTATGGTAATTGTTCTCCAGTAGCCAACTTGCCAAAAAATTCATAATTTCTGGCAAAACTATTTTAAATTCTAGTCTACGTACAATAAGAATAAATGGTTTATACAAAGCGGATTGTGGGTTTCTTTAGTTAACTAAATATGGCGAATAAAAAGAAACAAAACACCTGATTGGAAAGCATACAAACTGTAAATAAAAACGTAATGCAATAATTTACAAATGTCAAAAACTGATATTGTATTCACAATAGAACATAGACAACATATCAAATGTCAAAAGTCCAACCTCCTATTGCCCCGTCTCAACGTTTTTGAGATGTGTTGCTGTCACGAAATTACAAATGAGCCAATATTTTCGACATTTAATGTGTTGTCTATGTTTTATTGTGAATACAATATCAGTTTTGAGATTTGTAAATTATTGCCTTCTGTTTTTATTTACAGTTTGTACTTGTTTCCAACTTTTGTGGAATCGGGTTTGTAAATGTCTTCCCAATCATAAGCTAACTAGTGTCATACAAGTTATTATAGCTGGAAGAAAACATATGCTATAAAAACAGAAAGATCATACAAGTGGGATTTTACCTTTTCTATTTGAAAAAGGAAAGCCTCAATGAAATCATTAGGTGGTGAAGAAGGATCCAATGTCTTCATTCGTGCATTAGCTTCAAGCTTAAATAAATCTTTAACCTTTTCCACTTTTGAAAACAGGTCATTGAGCTTTCCAGAAAAAAGGCCTATAATTTTGGGGAATATATTATATGTCTGCAAGGGAACAAAGCAAATTGATGAATAAAAATTAATATATAATATAAAATCAGAATAAATAAAATCAGTCCTCCTAGAGCATGGAATCACAAGTCAGAGCTCCATCACTGACAGTCGACGTTTCAGCTGATCAGGTAAATGAGCATTTAAACCTCCCTAGCTATTATTATTAACCAAAGACTACTGGTTAATTCATTTCTTTATGTCAATCAGTTTTAGAAAAAGAGCACAGTCATGCATTTTCTAAAATGTATTCTTTTTCCTAGGAGATGGTTCTTTCTAAAATATACTCTTTATATCCCACGAACAATCAATAAACCAAATACTCTGACATGCATGAAAAAAATAATCTATCCAGTCACAGGATTTTGAAAATTAATTTAGTCTGAAGGCGATTATATGATTTTAACATCAGTGTTGAATCGGTTAAATTAGCTCAATAAAAATAATTTAATAAAGTATGCGATGACACCATTGACAAAATTAAGAATAAAATCTAACCTATATAAACTTTATTTCTATATCCTCTAGGTAGTAACACTGGATTAGTAACATTTGGCAGGTAGCAAGATGGTGGTTTTTCAGTCAGCTCTCTTTAAACTGTTGTTAGCCTGTCCATTGCACAGAAGAATTAAACATTTACTAGCTCTGGGTAACTGGAGCAGCTTTAGAATCTTTGAAAAAGGACAGATAGTTGGAGCCCCGAAGTGTGGTGCCAGTGTTGGAGCAACTGCTGCACATATGATCTTTTCTCTTGTCATTGTATCACAGGAGTGTAATCATCATCCAGAGGCAATCGTCGAGATAGCAAGGTTTTCATAATCTAGCAATGGTTCAGTGCTTTAAGTGCTTTCGTTCCTATACTTCTTAAAGAGATCTTGGGTTTGTGAAAAGCGCTATATAAGTTGAATGTATTATTATTGTTGTTATTATTATGATAATTATTAAAGATAAGGGTGACAAGTAAAATGAATTATGCATCATTCTGCTTTTTAAAAACCTATTTGCTTATTTTGTTTACATGTATTATAAAAATTAAAAGTAATGAGAAAGTACCTGTCCAATTGGACTATTTAGAACTCTGAAGTAATCATCAACAGTTTCAATAATAAATTTTAACTGTGAGTCATCAGATTCAAATCTCTGGCCAAACATGACTGAGCAGACCACATTGCACACTGCTTTATTTATGACGTGTCTTGGATTGAAAACAGAGTCTGCAACAAAGAACAAATTTAATTTCAGTTAATATTTGTAATTAGGCTTTTGTGTATGAAGAGTAACTATTAAGTAAGTATGAGAAGTTGTCTATTATGAATCATCTGTATTCCCTGTTGTAATGTTGTCTATTCTGGTTATTCCACTTTTTATGACTCCTTCCCCAGTTCCTCCCATTACGTTTCCACAACCCATGACTGTAGTAATGTAGCTTTCAGGATTTGATGTGATTTAGTAATTCCTTTCCTGTTCTGGTCATCTTGTATAATTCTCGGTGTGCATCATCTTCGTCCATGAGATGAGACACAGCTTCTGGAGTTACCTGTATATACTGTAGTCCTCTATAATAATTAATAGAAATAGACTCTGTCTCAACTTTTTAGAGTGTCGCAGTCATTCATTTCTAATCATCCATCTTTATATTCAGCAAAAAGAATTAAGACTGACCCTGAAACACTAAAAAATCTTTTTGGTTTTTATTACATTTTTAGAAAGTGCTCCAATTTTTTTTAAGGGAGTTATACAAATAGTACAAAATCAGTTTGGCACTATAAGTAACCACAGGGCTCAGAATAGTCTGAATTCAATACCTCCAAAAGTGGCAACTGTTTGCACGAGAAAGTGGGCTTCTTCCATCACCTTGGTTACAATGCTCCGCTGACCCATCCCAAAATACTTCATAGTTGACAATGAGAACCGCCGAAGCTGCTTCCATCTTTCCCCACTGCTAACCATAAGACCTGCAGTAGAAGTAAAATATGTATAATGAGTGTAAATTTCAACAAGTTTTACATAAAAAGGGGTTGATTTACACGCACTCACCGTATCCGTTAGTGACCTTCATTAAAAGGGGATAGTTTGCCCTGCCACTAAACTCATTACCCATGCCAATCATTGAGTCCTTCAGGGCTTGGAACCCAGAGATGACCACAACAGGTGTGTTGGCAAACCAAAGTGTAAAAACAGAGCCATGCTTCTTACTGAGCTGATTGACAGAAATGTATGACATTTTAGATTGTATATCTAAACTTTTTCCTGCATCTGGAAGATAGTTGCCAGATGTTTAACAGTATATAAGAACATTAACAAATGTCCATAAGTAACAAAAGTCATGTAATGCAAGTGCAAACTCTTCCATATTAAACACTCCTCCACCAAAGGTTTGTGGACCATAACATATATATATATATACATAGAACTTAATTCGAGTACACTGATCACCTGAGATCGAACTGGACCATATTCCTGATATCAGTACATAAATCTGACCAAATCAGAAATATAATGGTTAAAGCGCACATGTGAATAATGTGGGCAGACATCTGCATATTAATTATAAGCTGATAGTTCATTTCATAGTCGTATTCTAACAAATGATTCCAAGTAGTTTAGTGAATTTGGAGTGTACTAACCTTTAGGTAATACTTGTAGGGTTCCTTTACACGAACCTGAAAGAAATTTCCAACTAGAGGTGCAGGAGCGGGACCTGGAGGAAGTCTTCCATATTTACGCTGATATTCTTTACCGCGACTCCTCCATATAAATAAGATAATAGCAGCGGCTATAAGTACAGGCCAAAAATTGGTCTTTAAGGCAAGTAACACATCCATTAAACGGGTTTAATAAAGGCAGAATTTCGTTAAGCTCAAGACAAACCCAGAATGTCCGTACCACACTAAAATGTAGTGCTGTGATTCTGCAGATTGTTTTATTAGGCTGCGCCGGGGAGGAGCGCTCTGAAGGGGCATGGTGTTCACATTTCTCTCTGTCGTCGCTGTTTGTTCAGTAATAATATATTAGTAGAAATTTGCTATCAAAATTGTCATGCGATTAAATTATGATATCAACGATAGTTTAAGAAGAATCAGAGCGGCAGTTCATACTACTTTACAACTACTTTATCTAAATCGCGTCGTTTAGCTGTTAAATGTTGCACCTGGTGTATATTATCCATTCCTAATCTAGTCATTTCATGTCATGTCATACACAAATCTCTGCGTTACTACTTTGTGTTGGGTGGGTTTGATCTTTGGGATAGGTATAAACAGACCAAAGTTAGCATCCCAAACTCTTGTAATCCCTGCATGGGATTGCAGCCCCACCTAAGATTCTATACCTATATCTACAACTACTGGCTTTTCCCCACTAGTTCGCTCTTCTCATCTTGGTTGCTAATCCGGTGATGTTCAGAATAAAGTTCATGTTTTACTGTTCAATTGTGGGTTAATTAAATGTCAATGTCAAATGTCCAGGAAATATTGTATCTTCATTCTCTTCCACAGACCACATGACACTGAGACATTTATGGGCAGTGGTAGTTCAGAGACAACTAAACAGAAGTTTGAACAGTGTGCAATAAGAGCATGGACGGAGTGGAGCTTCAGGATTTATCAACAACTGACAGAGCTTGGAATTCTCAGTCAGAAAATCTATATCCCACGGAGAACCCCAGAATCACCAAAGCCTGTAGCCACATGCGTGTGTGAAATGTAACTGTGTGTTTTTACTAATACAGTAATCAGTATTGGAATTGTGCTAGAATTACAAGGCCAATCATACATACTAATTTTCTACATTTATAATTACATTTAAATGTCTAAATCAGGGATATTAATGAACAGTCATACTACTAATACATACTACTACATAAATACTATTTATATTAAAATGCATTGCTTTTCTGTTGTCGCTTCAACTAGAAATACTGTAAATATTCACTGACGTGTTTTCTCAGTTTCCAGAAACCCACCACATCTGTATATAAGCATGGTACTTCTGAAATCTTCGATTTTAAGTACTGATTTAAAGGCTGTTTACATTTCACAGATCCATAATTATTTTGAAATTGTATTTGTAGATTTTATTAAATTGTTCTATTCCCAGAAACCTTTTACGCTGATAAGTTAAATCATCCCGTGTGTCTCGTTTGGAAAAAGATTGATTTTAAGAAGATAGGCCTACATTATTTCTAGAATAGCTTATTTAAATAGGTATGTGCTGAGAGCAAATATACTATAATGAAGAAAATATCATTTCTGCGTCTATTTTAAAATGAGTTCAATCAACAGTGGGGAAAGGGCGAATAAATCTGCCCTATTGCCCTAACGACATGATTAGACGTTACTATATAGACATACAATATTTTTAACTTTAAGCATCCACGGCATATGGGTGTGAGCGTGAGATTTCTAGAAGCAGCATCACGTTTGGTTGTTTGCTGGGATGTGATTGGTTCCTATTGTGGTCCAGCAATGAGTCACATCAGTGACGCAGGCAAAGAGAAGTGCTACGCAACAACAGTATCCACCACCAATTCAACATCCGTCCACTTATCTATCAATCGTTCTTCCAGAGCTACAATTGAAAACAGCGGATTAATAAATAAAGGAGCGTACCGGTTTTGCGGCTTGTTTTCAGGTAGGTCAGGAACAGAATATACAGAAACAGACGGTGTTTGTGAAGCAGAGTTGATGCGCTATTTGGATGCTGCTTTCTCCGTCATGGAGCATCCATGTTCTCGTGTTGACACAGAGGAAGAATGGTGGCATGCGCACCACATACTTCTCACGCAGTGCTTCAGTTGCATCCCGATTCATTCATTACTATTGTTAATATAATGAGAAATTCGTCGTACTGTTTGTCGATGTTACCTATTTAATGCTATTCCAGTGCACAGGGCGTTACTCTATACATTTCCTGTATGCTGGGATGCTGATCAACATACAGTAAACATTATACAGTATTTATACATTCATGATCGAAGTCCGTCGTCGACCAAGTGGTTCGTGGGAGATAGGATCTGTCCAGCAAGTTAGGGAAATCGCTTTTCATTTAATGTTTAATTTTAATGATAATTAACATGTAACTGTTTGTGACTTTGCAAAAATCCATTGTGATTGAATTCAGTAACAGAATAGACATAAATGCAAAGGCATATTTATCTACAGTGGCAAGAAAAAGTATTTGAACCGTTTGGAATTACCTGTTTTTCTGCATTCATTGGTCATAAGATGTGAGCATGCCAAGTAATGTGCAATGTGCTTAACATAATACCTACCACACAAACTATTATATTATTTCATTTATTTATTGAAAACTTCCATTAAACATTCACAATGCTGGTGGAAAAAGTAGGTGAAACCATGAAATTAATGGTTGAATCTGCTTTGGCAGCAATACCCTCCAACAAGCATTTCCCTTAGCTGTTGATCAGACCTGCAAAACGTTCAGGAGGAATTGTGGATCATTCTTCCTTATAGAACTGCTTCAGCTCAGCCATATTCTTAGGATGTCTGGTGGGAACAGCTCTCCTGAAGTCATTCACAGCAGCTCGATTGAATTCAGGTCTGGACATTGACTAGGCCACTCTAAAAGTCAGATTTTGATTTTTTTTCACCCTACTATTTAACTGTTTAATAAGCATTTGGGAACCGTGGACACTAATTGTTAAAGCTTTGTCGGTGGAATTGTTTCCCATTTATGCACAATGTACAATTTCAGTTTCTCAACAGTCCGGGGCCTCTATTTTCGTATTTTGGGAAGAAAAGTCTGGACTGCAGGCAGGTAATTCCAGTACTCACACTCTTTTACAAAAAGGAACACATGTAGAATGTTTCCTGGCCTTGTCTTGCTGAAATAAGCAGGGATGTCCCTGAAAAAGACATTCATTGGATAGCATAGGTTGCTCCAAAACCTGTATGTACCTTTCAGCATTAATGGTGCCTTTACAGATGCACAAATTACTTATGCCATGGGCACTAACACACCCCCATACCATTAAAAATGCTTACTTTTGAACTTTGTGTTTTGAGTTCCAAAAACACTTAAAAACATTTAAAATGCAGACTTTTGGGTCCAGAGAAGTTGGTGGCGTTTCTGGGTGTTGTTTATATATGGCTTTCGCATTGCATGGCTTTTAACTTGCACTTGTAGATGGAGAGACGAACAGTGTTCACTGACAATGGTTTTCTGAAGTGTTCCTGAGCCCATGTGGTAAAATGTTTTCGGTTTTTAACACAGTGCCACCTGAAGAATCAAAGGTCACAGGCATTCATTTTTGGCTTTCGGCCTTGGTGCTTACTGGCAAAGATTTCTCCAGATTCTCTGAATCTTCTGATGATATTATAGAGTGTAGATGAAAAAAACTATAATTTCCATGCAATTTCATGTTGAGAAACGTTGTTTCATAAACTATGGTGAACCTCGCCCCATCCATCCTTATGAACGACTGGGCCTTTAGGGGATGCTTCCTTTATATCCCCAATCATGACACTCATGTGAAATGTTCCAAACATGGTTTTTCTGAGCGTTATTTAACTTTCCCAGTCCATTTCCCAGACATGTTGTAGGCATAAAATTTTAAATGAATAAATATTTTCAAAAAAAGTTTATCTATTTAAACATTAAATATCATGCTAATGTAGTGTATTCAATTAAATATGGGTTTAAAAGTATTTGTAAATCGTAATTCTATTTTTATTTATGTTCTACACGTTGTTCAATCAATCGGAATCGGGTTGTAGATAAGATCACATTTTATGACAATTAATGCCACTCTACTGTTTTCTGATACAGATTCAATGGATTATAGCCAATGTGTTGCAAAACACTGGTCAATCATTAATGACAGTTATGCACCTTAATCTGGTGCATATGATTATAGTCTAACATCATGTACTTAGGAATAACAGTGTATGCTGTATTTTGAAACATGTAAATACATGGCAAATGTTAGGTTCACTGATAATTCCTAGTAATATTGCAGGTTGTGTTTGTGTTGAAAGTATCTTTAAATTGCAATGTAGCATGGATATGCATTATATATGAAATTCTTAAATCAGCATTTCTGTTTTACACACTTTTGGAATTTCTTCTTGTAAACAGATAGTTCAGTTTTTATTCATCCATTCCTTTTATTATTCTTCAGACTGCAGACGTTAAATTCTATTCATAATCATTTATCACTGCATTATTATAAAGTTTTTAAACTAAGCAATCTGATTTATTATTTGATCTATTTACAGGGGCCTGAGTCACATCAACAAAAATGACTAAAGAGGAGACTGCTGATGTAGAGGAGGCCCAGCCAAACTCTGAGTTTACCAGTCCAAAACAAGAATCCCGCAAGAAACCCGTAGTCCACCCGTCTGCCCAGGCCCCGCTCCCCAAAGACTATGGTGCATGTCTGATCATGTTTTATCCATACATTTGTGATTAGAGAATATTTTAAGCTTTATTTACTAACTGATTTTGTAATTATGCAATTACATTATTTACATTACATCGTAAATGTTATCAATATAATCCTACTCATATTTAATTTCCTTTTCAGCCTTCACATTTTTTGATCCAAATGACCCAGCTTGTTTGGAGATTCTGATGGATCCCAGAACCACGATCCCTGAGCTGTTTGCTATTATCCGCCAGTGGGTCCCACAAGTGCAGCACAAAATAGATATTATTGGTGAAGAGGTTAGAATCCCTGTTTTTTTCAATATAATATGGCAATCATGTTTTTCATACTGTGTATGTTTGCTTTGTAATTTATCAAATTGCATGTGACATGCTTGCTGAATATGACATGCCAAATAGTCCAAGATTTGTATATTATGAATGTGACCTTGTTGAAAGACCCATTGATGCTGAAATTATTTTAAATGCATAAGCAACAAATATTTTTACATTACTGCTGATGCACATGCAAATACATGCACATTAGGTCCACAGAGACGTTATGGCTCAGTTAAAATGTAAAAAAAAGCAAACCAATATACATATAGTGTTAAGTTTATTAATAGATTGTAGTAATGTAGTAAACATTAATCTATTGATGACCACTAAAATTTGACATGCAGTTTGCTTGATGTTCGGATCACATATAATGCACATAAAAAGTTTACCCCCCCCATTTGCCCACTCTTCTTTGCAAAACCGCTCCAAATCCGACAGATGTATCCGAGAGGGTATCTCCTGTGCACAGCCCTCTTCAGATCACCCCACAGATGTTTGATGGAATATAGGTCTAGACTCTGGCTGGGCCATTACAAAGCCTTAATCTTATTCTGGTCAAGCAATTCTTTTGTTGATTTAGATGTGTGCTTTGGGTCATTGTCAAGTTCCTCTTCATCTAACAGAAGGCCGAAGGTTTTGTGCTAACACTGCCTGGTATTTGGAACTGTTTATAATTCCGCCCACCCTGACTAAGGCCCCAGTTCCAGCTGAAGAAAAACAGCATCAAAGCATGATGCTGACACCATGCTGGTGTTCTTTTGGTGATGAGCAGTGTTTTTTGCGCCAAATATACCTTTTGGAATTATGTCCAAAAAGTTCAACCTTGTTTTCATCAGACCATAACACATTTTCCCGCATGCGTTTAGGAGATTTCAGATGTCTTGGATGTTTTTGCCACCCTACCCCATAGCCCAGACATATGAAGAAGACGGGAGATTGTTGTCACGTGTACTGCACAGCCCGATAAAACTTCTTTAGGGTGAATTAGAGCAGTGACTGAGAGCCAGGCCTTCAATGTGTGACCTCACAAATGCACATACAAGTGCCTCCAGAATTTTACAAGTCCCGCGGTCATGTGATATGGCACGTACATGACAGTGTTGAAGAAAATGAAATGACAGGATTTGTGGAGGGAGTCAGAAAACATGGAATATGGAGAATATCCTGTATGGACAACATCAGGATGAGGACTGCTTCGAGCAACATGACACAGAGGATATTGTAGCCAAATATTCATGACGCAATGATGTTGTATGACTTGAAATGGAAGTTTAATACTGTATATTAAGTGTTTATAGAGGGTGGCACAGTGTGAACTCACAGCAAGATGCTACCGGGTGGGGCGACTCGAGAAATTTCTGTGTGGAGTTTGTATGTTCTCCCTGTGTTCATGGGTCCATGTACTCCAGTTTCCTCCCGCCTTCCAAAGACATGCATGATAGGTTAATTGGTGTCTCTAAATTGCCCGTTAGTGTGTGATGTTGTGTGTGCCTGCTCTATGATAGATTGGCGCCCTGTCTAGGGTTGTTTCTGCCAAGAGTCGCCAGGTGGGCACCAGCTTCCCCGTGACGCTAAAACTAGGATTAAGCGGGTATATAAAATGAATTAATAAAAGTGTTTACATTGAATCATGCTCATTTAATATAATCATGCAGAGTGTTTAATCATGCACGTTTGTTTTAAATTTTGGGATGTCGGGATAGTTTTTTCAATGTCTTTTATGTGTAGTAGTTATTTATTTAAAAAGTAAATATTTTATACTAAAATGTCACATCTGTAATGTGTTAGTCTCTATATCTTGAAGATCAATAGAGATGTCTCTTGAGACACAATGGAGTAGCTGGTGCAGAGATTGATAGCTAAGATGATAAGCCTGGTCCATTAGTCAGTACTCCAAATTGAGCCTTACTCTTTACTAAATCACTCCTCCCTTAGATAGAGCTGTGGAATGAGATATAGTAGCCTATAGACTGGAAAGAGAACCCAGTACAATGAAAGACAGAGAAGCACAAAAACTACAAATCTAAAAAGCAGAAAACAGTCATTCTATGCTGTTGTACTAATGCTAATACAGTACTAGTACATTGCACATGTTTTAAATAAGGTTTCTATACAACAAACTGTGTAGTCATAAAATAGCAGGATAGAAAGTGATGATCATTTTAAATAAGTGGTTGACATGTAATTTCTAAAATAGCCAGTTTATAAAAATGTACTGGATTGTCATGTTTTTTAGTTTATGTGTTTTAAAAAACCTGAAAGTGCTGTTTTTCAGGAAAATATATGTATTTATATAGGGCACTGAAACCTTACATGCAGGGTTTTAGCCGTGCACCAGTTTCTCAGGGTACAGGGGGTCAGGCATCAACACGTCCAAGAGGGGTGCAATTATAAATTTGAACATAAATGTTATATTTTACATGATGTTGCAAGCCTGTTAAGCTTTTCCACCATTTTAAACACAATCCTCCATACACACTCATACTTACACAAAATGCCTGTTCTAAGTGGAGAGCTCTGAAAGTGTGGTGAAATGTGAAACTAATACATCTGTGTGAATGACTCAGCAGAACTGACTTCCAATTTCATCCATTACACCTGCTAATTCATCACATCCTTTATTATGAGATGTATAGCACTAATCAGGCTAATGGCCACTCAGGTTTTTTGCAGTATGTAGTCATGGGTGGCTGTTTTTCTTTTTACTAACCCATCACACAGCACAACAGTGGTTATGACACTAGAAGGTCATGAGCTCTAATAACTGCTTCAGGGTCATTAGTCTATGCCGATAATCCTCAGTTGCTTATAAGATAAATGTGAATTCAACCTGGTTAAGGATGCCATGAATGTTATAAATGCCTTAAAGGTAATCTTGAGCTCTTGCTTTCCAGATTTTAAAGCGTGGATGTCATGTTAATGACCGTGATGGGCTAACAGACATGACTTTACTGCACTACAGCTGCAAAGCTGGGGCTCATGGAGTGGGTGAGTGATTGGTCAAAATCTCAGATGCTAGGTCATCTCTGATCACATTTAAGTATTACATATTGGGGATAATATATATTTTTTAAATAAATAATATTAGAATAAAATACAAGCACTCATTTGGAATGTAATTCAATTGCTTTTGAATATATGGCTGTATATGGCTGTAAAACTTGCCGTATGGATCAACCACACAGGGTCGGCGGCTGTATAACCTTTGGCAGGATGTTTGTTGATGGTTTTGTTATACCCATGATACTGTGGTTGGGGAACAGTCCACAAATGTGAATGTAACTTGCACATTGTTATCACAATAGGCTACAACTATCTGTCCATTAGCAAATTCGATTTGTGTCCACTGTGCAGTGTGCAGGACCGCATCTTATATGAAAGATGATTGTGATGCAACCATCAATAGGTTTCAGTTATCTTATCCCAACTGCCAGGTGTTTCTAATCCAGTGAAAAATGTATTGTAGTTGTACTTAATGAGAAAGAGAAAACAAAATGCAATTCTGAATAAATATGTTTAAAATATATTTAAAGTTTAGAAATGTGTCTGTGAAACTGTAATAAGTCAGTTTCATTAGACAATGAAACTGAAACACCTGTCATTTCAGTGTGGGATGATTCATGGCTAAATTGGACAAGCCTGGTGACCAATATTCATTAATTGCACATTGCACCAGTAAGAGCAGAGTGTGAAGGTTCAATTATCAGGGTAAGAGCACAGTTT
>JAOUQV010000040.1:1371950-1383017 GCA_028565295.1 Aspidoras spilotus
CGACGTGGGGCAGGTGGTGCACAACTGTGTGTGTGTGTGTGGGGGGGGGCTGTTACAGGACAAAATGGCAGACTGTAAACTGACTAAGGTGGAAAAATGAAGACAGACTCATATAATGATCAGAATATAATGGATCAGAAAAACCGGACAAACAGTGGACAGAGTATATTGGACAGAATATTATGGACAGAGTATGGCAGGGAAAAAAAAAACAGGAAAGACAGTGGACAAATTATAGGGGACAAAGTGTGATAGAGACTGTGTAAATACCTCTGCCGATTCATGATGCATGTGGACACATCAGTGATATTCTGGGAATCGTCCAGTTGACCCAGCTGTGGTAGATCAGAGCCCAGCTAGTGTCCAGATGGCTAGTTAGCTACCACGACTCCATGGTTCTTCTCTATAGAGCCGCAACCACCTTGAGGCCCTTCTCTGCTGCTTTGGTATGTTTTGCATGGCTCTCCTTTCTTCTTTTTACCCTCATTGCTTAAAGATCTGGCCCAGGATCGGCTGAAAAAAAAAAAAACGCCAACCAACCTCCACAGCTCCGGAGGCTCCTCGCTCTACATCACTGACCAGTCCCATGTACCTGGAGAGCGTCCGCTATAAACATATAGTTTTTAAGAAACGGACAAGTTGAAAGAATAGCTTTAAGCAATGAGACGGACAATGGGTCGAGTTTAACGGGCAGCACTCTGTATACAATGGACAAATAATTTGGGGGAATAAAGGTAGAGGTGTTATAAGCTGATAGCATTAAGCCGTCCAAGGTGTGAGTCTAAAAATAGATCTGTGTATTGAGTGTGTATTGACGCTAATTTTTTTTTTTTATTTTTAGAAGAAGAGAGCTCGGACATGCGAGCATTTCCCCATAGCACGCCCCCGCTAAGCACGGGACCTTCCTCTCCTCTGATCAAGAAGAAAAGGAAGCGACCTATGATGGAAGTCATGAAGGAGGCAGCCCAGGAGCTTCTGTCATATTTCAGTCACTGCAACTTGGACGCGCTGCTCCAGCTGATACGCAACACGCTAGAGGAACTGCGCAAATGCGTCCATGTTTATGCGCACCTGCAGTTTCAGGGTCAGCAATCGCACTTTCTTCTCCAGTTGTGTTCATTAGGTCATAGGTTCTGTGTCAACTGAGTATCAACCCACAAGGCTGACCTCCATTTTTTCTTTCCCCTTTGCAGCAGAACCAGATTCTACTAGCAGACAGAGGACCGTCGGCCAGAACCCTATGTTCCGAGCGAGGATGTGTCTTGCTATCCCCAACATTATTGTGAAGCCGGCTTTGGAAGACATCCAGCAGGCATTAAATAAGGTCGTCGGGTGTGTGGTCAAAGTCAGTAAGGGCGTCGGCCAGTGGAGCAAGGAGAGACTATCGAAGGTATTATTGTTTTTTGGGACAATTAAGAGATCAAATGAATGGATATTTATTAAAGAGGCTCTGACGAGGATGCGGGCACTAAAGGAAATGGCGGAAGAGAGAATTTAAAAGTCTTTGATTTACAGAAAAAGATGAGCGAAAGGCACATGGTGGCCATGCGGATGGACAGTCGTGAAACTGACTTTGAGGCGGAAGAGACAAGGCACACATCCGGTCAGCCATCATTGAAACCGACAACTCAGCGTTAGTTATAATGGTGTATACCATTCTATAAAAACCCCTTGTTTTTGCAGATGGCAGCACTTCGGACGTCTCGGCTGCCAGTTACCAGGCTGCTGTCCAGACGAAAAACTACCACAAACGTGTCTCGGAAAACAACGAGATTGTCAAGCTAGTGACTGTCCTCAGCACGTCCATCAATGCCAGCAAGAAGGTTACAAATGGGGCAATGGCAAATCAAACACCTCTATCATTGATTGCTAGGTATAAAGACCTTAACTACGGTGCTTCTCTTCTTCTCTTCCTCTGTAACAGGAAGTATTAAGTGCCTTTGAGCGCTTTAGCCAATATCACCACATCTGGAAGGATGAAAGAGAGAGCACCATCCAGGTGTTTGTGCGGGGAAAGCCTTTGCTGGCTGAATTTGAGTCTCAGATCCTCTACTACCGTGACCTGGAGTCAGAGATTAATGCTGAGCCCGAGGTTATTAATGTCGGGGCGCTGGCATTATACACTGGTGAGTTGATCCTGATTACAGGGGTATAATTAAATGAGTCAGACAATAAAGATTTCAGAGAGATATGTGGAAGATAGGGTTAGACAATCAGTGACTGTTTGTGAGCAGCAGTATGGTTTCATGCCAAGAAAGAGCACCACAGATGTGATTATTGCTTTGAGAATGCTGATGGAGAAGTATAGAGAAGGTCAGAAATAGCTACACTGTGTCTTTGTGGATTTAAGGAAAGCTTATGATAGGGTGCCGAGGGAGGAGCTGTGGTCTTGTATGAGGAATTCCATAGTGGATGAAAATGTGCGAGAACAGCATGAAAGTAGTGAGTTGTGCAGTAGGAGTGACAGAAAACTTTAAAGTAAAGGTGGGACTGCATCAAGGATCGGCTCTGAGCCCCTTCTTCTTTGCTCTGGTGATGGACAGACTAACAGATGAAGGTCAGACAGGAATCACCATGGACTATGTTTGCAGATGACATTGTGATCTGTAGTGAGAGCAGGGAACAGCTAGATTGTCACTGATTGTCTAACCCTATCTTCCACATATCTCTCTGAAATCTTTATTGTGTGACTCATTTAATTATACCCCTGTAATTGCTACAACTCTACACATCACCTTTGTTCTTATAAATCTGTACAAATACACTTTCCCTCCATTCCTCAGGCATCATTTCACTATTTAGGAAATATTCCGCTTCCTGTTTCCTCAAGTTAGATATTAAGTGTTTAAACGCTAAAATGCTAAATGAGACCAAGGGTGTTCCTTCTTGTCTTCGTTGCTGACTGGCGCTGATTCTGACATTTTTCATCTGTTTCCTATGACTGAATATCTGGTCCCACCGGTGAGATTGAGTATGGCCATATGACGAGGCTGCACGACTATGTTTGATTGGTGAAACATAGTCAAGTTGTAGAGCCTTTGGAAGTCACTCTCACACTTGGGATAAAAATAATGACGCGTAGAAAACAAAAGAAGTAAAAAGAAATGTATCGAGCTCATTGTAGCCTAATGTAGCGAAGTAAGAGGACCGTTTCTTCTTCACACATAAGGAGTATAGTGATTTAAAACTACTTTTAGACGTATAATTTCTTCGGAAACTTGCAAATATGTTTACCGTTCTGTACCCAGTACATCTTTTCTTCATTTTATCTTCATCCACTAGGAATATAGACATCATTAACTGACCATCATCTTATTAAACATTTCCAGCTCAAAATGATAAGAATGCCAAATATTATATACAGTAATGTGCAAAAGTTAAACGCAGCCTATTTGCATACATTTGTAAATTGATGGTCATTTTCCTTTTTGGGGCGGCACTGTGGCGCTGTGGATAGCGCTGTGGCCTCACAGCAAGACAATCCCGGGTTTGTGCTCCAGGTGGGGCGACTCTGTATATTTCTGTGTGGAGTTTGCCCGTGTTCTCCCCGTGTTTGCTCAGGTTTTTTTCCGGGTGCTTCCTCTTACAATCCAAAGACATGCATAATAGTTTAATTGATGTCTCTAAATTGCCCGTTAGTATGTAATTTTGTGTGTGTGCACCCTATGATAGATTGGTGCCCTGTCTAGGATTGCTCCTGCCCTTGCACCCAGAAAATGAATCAATGAATAAATGAAAAATGTTCCTTAGAGTTATTTTATTCACACCACTAATAAAACAGTGAAGTAAAACCCACCAGGATTTTTAGGCACAGGTAGAATTCTCTATTGGACGACATATGCTGTCCTGGTGTTCGACACCCTGGGGTGAACAAATGGTTCAAAGCTTCGCAATAGTAATGGAGATGTTGTGCCTGACTTTGTGCCCTTTTTTTGCTTCTTATAGTGCCACAAATAGTTGCATTTGTTTCTTCTGTTTTCGCCCAGCACCACGTCTGAGACGTGTTCATCCAACTGTGGAAATCAGCCTTTAGAACTGGTTCATTCCAGCCACTGCCAGGGTCTGTAACTTTAATTCTTTTCCACTGGGCATGCTGAGAAATTTCGTTTCGGTCCAACAGTAATATATTGGTGAAATAAAGATCACATGGAAACTAAAATTCTTTGCATTCATCCAACATACTCATTGCCTGTCTGACATTGCCCTACTGACTTGAGACAAGCAATGAGTAGGGCTGCGTACTGCATTGCTATTGTTGATGCTTCATTATGTGCCATCCTTGCGTATTCAGTACCTCATTCTCTGGTTCAAATCCCGAGTGGCATTTGAGTGGCAAAGTATCCTGTAATAAACAGTCTTTGAGTAAACGCAGGACTGTATATTTAAAGCAGACGCGTAGAGAGTAGACCCAAATCAGTAATTCAAAACATAGATAGACATGGGTCAGGTGATCTGCAATAAGCCTGTGGAAGGTAAAGCTGGAGGCAAAACTGGAAAATATAAAAATGGGCAACGACCAGAATGTAGACTGTAACAAAAAATTCAGGGCTTAATATGATGTGTTGCATTGATTGCAAGTGACTCGCTATGGTGCCCCCTGGTGGCGGGGAATAGCCGATATAATGTGTTGCATTTACTGAGGGCTAATGCTTAAATAACTGAGAAGGAGGAAGATGCAATTGAAGGCATTGAACAAAACAATGTCAGTCACCAGGTAACTAGGGAAGTTTGGGTTTGGATGTAAGCTTGTTAGGTTCTAGCCAACTTGTCTGGGGGATTATGGGACATGGAGTTCACTGTGGTTGTGATGTCATAGGGTATTGCTGGTGTTTCACTAACAAACACTTTACACACATGTTGTCGATGGTAATCCGTTTCAGATGATGTTAAGTTGGCCCTTACATCCGAGACCAAGTGCTGGATTGTGGACTTTTGCCACCACTGCAACAGGAAGTACCGGACAGACATGGAGCAGGTTCTGTCATTTGTAGATGAGGCTGGCAAGAAACTAAACCGGCAAATCAAAGACCTAGATGACATTCGCCTTGCCATGGCAGCACTCAAGGAGATCAGAGAGAACCAGATCTCTATCGACTTCCAAGTGGGACCCATTGAGGTAAACACCAAAATGGAAAACATTAGAAACATGCATTTGAATTTGTATGATTCTCCTCGTGGCTGTATGTGCTATTTCAGGAGTCGTACGCCATGCTGAATAAATATGGGCTTACTGTGCCGCGGGAGGAGATGGAGAAAGTGGACACGCTGCGGTACGCCTGGGAGAAGCTGCTGGCCCGCAGCACAGAGGTTCAGAACGAGCTTGTTTCAGTACAGCCCAAATTCCGGAAAGAGCTCGTCACCAATGTGAAAACGTTCATAGATGACTGTGATCGGTTCTACGGTGACTATGACACGGTCAGTTGAAGGAGATGATGCATAGATATTTTCTGGTAGCTTTTTTTGAAATGATAAAACAGGGTAATGTTTACACGTGTTATTTCTAGAATGGACCCATGGTGTTGGGTTTGCCTCCTCAGGACGTCAATGACAGGCTCATAATGTTTCAGGTGAAATTGAATGAACATCACTTTTATAATTATGTCATATGATGTACTTCGTATAAAGTAGGTTTGATGACCACATGTCAACTTCTGACCCTGTGGTGTATCTACGCATACATGCACGTTGACAAAAGCACAAACAAACAATGTGGATTATCCTTCTCCATTTATCTGAAACTGTCATTTTGTCCAGAATCACTTTGACAACCTCTACCGCAAATACATCACCTTCACCGGTGGGGAAGAGCTCTTCGGCCTGCCTGTTACAGAGTATCCTCAGCTGCTAGAGATTAAAAAGCAGCTAACACTGCTCCAGAAACTCTACAGCCTCTACAACAACGTCATCGACTCAGTCAACAGCTATTACGACATCCTTTGGGCCGATGTCAACATTGAGAAGATTAACACAGAGCTACAGGACTTTCAGGCGCGGTAAGTGAGGATAAGACCATTCCCCATTTCACTGGACAGTTGATCTCAAGTACCTGAACTCCTGCACCTTGGGATCATTGCTTCCTGTAGCCCGAATCTTCCACGACTAGATTACAATGTAGTATACACTATATTGAAAAAAGTATTTGCTCACCTGCCTCGTATATTTATCTGCTCGACCATGGAAGCTCTCTGCGCAATGTTCTTGAGCTAATCTGAAGGCCACATGACGATGGAGGTCTGTAGTGATTGACCGCATCCGCTGACCCCCGTTTCATCAGTTTACGTGGCCTACCACTTCGTGTCTGAGTTGCTGTCGTTCCCAAACACTTCCATTCTCTTATAATACAGCTGACAGTTGACTGTGGAATATTTATGTACGAGGAGAAAATGTCACGACTGGATATTTGTGGCACAGGTGGCGTCCTATCACAGTTCCACGCTGGCATTCACTGAGCTCCTAAGAGCGACCTATTCCTTCACAAATGTTTGTAAAAACAGTCTGCATGTGCCCAGGTGCTTGATTTTATACACACCTGTGCCCATGGAAGTGACTGGAAAACCTGATTCTGATCATTTGGATGGGTGAGCAAATACTTTTTGCCTACTTTGTCCTACAGTGAAAAGAAAGCAGGACAATCAAGGCAGTTTTAAAAAAAAGTTAAAACACAAAAATGATAATCCACGACGACACTTACACTTGGTATTTTCCCGCTCTAAACACCCACTGAAACTCCACCAAGCAAAACCAAACAGTCCAAACTCAAATAACTTTGGGGTCAAACACAAACTACAGTTACAAGCAAGTGATTCCCAAAATGGCAATGGCTTATCACTGGGTACTGTAGTTCTTTATGATGGCCATTATTTGAGCAAGAAGTTCCTGCCGCTCCTGTGTCCTGCCTGTCCCTAGTGGTGACAAGTGGAAATCTCACATAATGCCAGAATTTTGTGCTCTATCATTAATTAATTCATTCATTATCTTCTACTTAATTTGGCAACTCGGCACAAGTGCAGGAACAACCCTATTCATGGCATCGCTCCATCATAGGGCACACACAAACACACAGGCGCACACACATTCCAACACTTAAGGCCACTTTAGAGACACCAATTAACCTACTGTGCATGTCTTTTGAATGAAACCCACGGGAACACAGGGAGAACATGCTGACAATCGAATGGTCCTTTTTGCTGTGTGGCAATGGGGCGCACCACTGTGCCACCATGCCACACCAGAAGCTCGGCCATTCTGCATATAATATTATACTATAGGATAATAATACAGTACATTGGGGTGTTGGCACATTTTCAATTATTTGTGTGCAGATGCCGTAAACTGCCTCGTGCCCTAAAGGAATGGCAAGCCTTTTTAGACCTAAAAAAGAAAATTGACGACTTCAACGAGAGCTGTCCACTACTGGAGTTGATGGCCAACCGTGCAATGATGGCGCGCCACTGGAACAGGATCACCGACCTAACCGGCCATACCTTTAATGTGGAATCGGACACCTTCAAGCTTCGTAACATTATGGAGGCACCTCTGCTCAAGTACAAAGAAGAAATCGAAGTGAGACCTTAGCTTTCCTAGTTCCTGTAGGTTTTCGCCCTTGGGTTTAGGACGATACTTCATGTTTGTTTGTGTGTGTTAGGACATTTGTATCGGTGCCGTGAAAGAGCGAGACATTGAGCAGAAACTGAAGCAGGTGATCACAGAGTGGGACAACAAAACATTATTGTTTGCTCAGTTTAAAACACGAGGAGAGCTGCTGCTGCGTGGAGACCACACATCTGAAATCATAAGTAGCATGGAGGACAGCCTGATGGTTCTGGGATCGCTCATGAGCAACAGGTAAGATTCCCAGTTGTAATAATATCTGTAGGGGTTCCATCTGCACCCACCAGTGTCCAGTTGAGGAAATGCCATACACCCAGCATTCAGTGCACAATTAAAATGCAACGAACCTCACCTGAGACAGACGCTTTGTGACTCCAGAAGCAAAATATTATTGGACACGGCATTCAACAAAACTGGAAGGTAAAGCCAATTCTGTCTCAGATGAACTATAGTCTCTGGAAAGAAGCCCAGGATGACCTTCTGCTGTTCCTCCAAAATTCTCCAAGATTTCTCACCACATTTCTCATATTTAATAGAAACATCAACTAGAGATGGAGTCTACCATGTTGTTGGTGCACAGTGTATTATCTCCTTAAACAATTTTTTTAACCTCAATTGCATTTTCAGGTACAATGCTCCGTTTAAGCCTCAGATCCAGAAGTGGGTGCAGAATTTGTCCAATACCACTGACATCATTGAGAACTGGATGACCGTACAGAACCTCTGGGTCTACCTGGAGGCTGTGTTTGTTGGTGGAGATATAGCCAAACAACTTCCCAAGGTGCTCTGCTTTGTTTGAAATTGTCTTGCATATTTCGTCACTATTATCGTTTTGACTACAAATATTTTTCTTGCCTTTTGCCGTTTATTCCAACACAGGAAGCCAAGCGCTTCTCCAATATCGATAAATCCTGGGTGAAGATCATGACACGGGCGCACGAGATGCCCAACGTTGTGCAGTCATGTGTAGGTGATGAGACGATGGGTCAGCTACTTCCCCATCTGCTCGAGCAACTCGAGATGTGCCAGAAATCCCTCACTGGGTACGTAATGTTTCTTTTTCCCCCAAATTTGTTTATTGTCCAGTCCAGTAGATTATTGTCCAGTACACAGTACAACCCCAAAATGTTATTTTTACCCGCTTAATACTAGTTTAGTGTCATGGGGAAGCCCTGGCCCACCTAGCAGGAACAACACTAGACAGGGACTAGCACCATCAAAGGGAGCATACACACACAATATCACACACATTCACACACTAACAGGCAATTTAAGGACGCCAATTTACCTATCATGCATGTCTTTGGAATGCGGGAAGAAACCTGGAGTACCCGGAGAAACCTGCACAAACACGGGAAGATCATATAACTCCACACAGAACTTTCCTTAGTCGCCCCACCTGGGGCTCGAACCCTGTATGGCTGTAAGGACTAGACATAGAACTATCCACTGTGCCACTGTGATGCCCCACAAACTGTTAACTTTCATCCAACTTTGCCCTGAATGAACAGTATTTCTGAGGTCAATGTATCAAGTGAGAGGTTAAAGGTCAAGGAAACATTAGCCAATTAGATATGAATCTGTGTTAACGCCAATAAATGTATAAAGTTTTCACTTACTAGTCTTGTCACTTTCTGGTTAAAGGTATCTGGAGAAGAAGCGTCTGCTCTTCCCTCGCTTCTTCTTCGTATCAGATCCAGCTCTTCTGGAGATCCTGGGCCAGGCTTCTGACTCTCACACCATCCAGGCTCATCTGCTTAACGTCTTCGACAACATCAAATCAGTCCGCTTTCATGAGAAGGTACAAATTGTTGACGGCTCAAAAATGTTAAATTCAGGCAATCTAAAAAAAACCTTAACTTCTGTCTCAGGTGTACGATCGTATCTTGGCCATCTCGTCACGGGAGAACGAGACAGTGGATCTGGACCGACCTGTCATGGCTGAGGGCAATGTAGAAGTATGGCTTAACTCCCTTCTGGTGGAATCCCAGAGGTCTTTGCATCTCATCATTCGTCAAGCATATTTGGCGATGCAAGACCCTGCCTTCAACCTGATTGAATTCTTGGATTCATTCCCTGCCCAGGTACATAAGCAATAATGTAACGTTTCTTTAAAAATAAGGGAAACTCTGGGTAAGATGGAACAAGAGTAAATGAAAACCATACAAAAACTTCCCGGGTTGCCCCACCCGGTAATCGAACCTTGGCTCATCTTGCTGAGAGGCGACAAAAATTATCATTGCACCACTGTACTGCTGACCGGACTTAGAATATCTAGCTTGGGGTCAAAGCTTAGGGGTTTTCTTGTAGGCTGCTTGTGCAGGGAGCCGGTTCCTCCGAGGAACCTAAGGGGAACCAATGATGTCAGTGCATACAGAGGAGGATGTTAAGACCCACTGAAGCCAGATGGAGTAGCAGAATCATCTGTGATGTCAAGGAATGGAAACCCTTAGCTAGACAGAAATAGGAACAACTTAGTCAGAAGGTGCAGTGATCTCCATTGCAGAGATCTTTCGTGAAAGAGCAGAGAATGATGACATCCACAGTTGCGGGAAAGTGTTTAATTTAGTAATTCTAAAGTATTGTTGTTGCCATTGTTGTTGCTGTTATTGTTGCATGTGTGTTAATACAGTATCATATTTATGCAGGTGGGTCTGTTGGAGATCCAGATGATCTGGACCAGAAATGCAGAAGAAGCTTTGACTAATGCCCGGTATGACCGTAAAATCATGGCCAAAACCAATCAGTCCTTCCTGGATCTCCTAAACACTCTCATCGACATGACCACCAAAGACCTAACCAAAATGGAGAGAGTTAAATATGAAACCCTGATCACAATCCACGTCCATCAGAGGGACATCTTCGACGACCTGGTGAGTAAAGCTGATTTCTTCTTCTTCTTTTGGCCTCTCCCTTCATCAGGAGTCGCCACAGCGAGTCAATCATCATTGAAGAACTCGCATCATTGATTTGGCAAATGTTTTACGCCGGATGCCCTTCCCGACGCAACCCTCACAATTTACCCGGGCTGTAGAAATACACCGGGCTTGTGAGTGAAGCTGATTTATGACGAGAGAAATATCCTCTGGGAAATTACAAGAGCGCATATACAAGTACTTTTTTTTTGGGGTGTACCAGGCTCCATCCCGTCACATTCCCATGCAAACCTCAAACTTTACGGATTCATTTTAAAGCCTCTCGGAATATGAAATTGCTGGAACTTTCGGCTTCGTCAGGCTTCACAACAAATCTGTGTTTAAATAGTTCTGCACAAGCTAGAAGGCAATATCCGGAATGAATGCAAACCAAATTACTCTGCGTCGCTTGTTCCAAATATAACGGCACTCTGTCTGTCCCTGCTTTGAATGAAAGTGGGGTTTGTAATATTGAGTTATGAGCTGTACGTTTTTTTTATATATATATTTATATAAATGCCCTGCACCAGCTCCGTCTCAC
>JAOUQV010000040.1:1547658-1560998 GCA_028565295.1 Aspidoras spilotus
TAAATAATATTATGAGAATTACAATAATTTTTAATAATAAATAATAATAATTAATACTAATTATCGATCCCCGTAGGGAAATTCTTTCTCTGCATTTAACCCATGAGCAGTGTGCTGGCCCCACTGAGGTGCACGGGGAGCAGTTGGGGATTGGGTGCCTTGCTCAACGGCACTTCAGCTATTACTTGCCTAGAGTGGGGTTCGAACCAGCGATCTCTTGGTCCCCAGCCCTTTACCCTATCCATTAAGTCACGGCTGTTTTACACACACTGATATTATTTTAAACACAACTGTGTTTTATTTTTGAAGGCATCGTGCCATACAGCATGGCCCTAGGACATTCGGACAGTAATTGCCCACATTTAGCCAGTTTTCGCGGCTTGGAGAATCTTCTGAACCCTAAAACGTGGTCTGATGTGTCACATGTTGCTTTATTCACTAAAGTACAAATAGTTTTCTTTAACCACTAATTAACGTGTGCAAATATACAAGGGCAAGTCGAAAATTATCCACGCTCCCTGTGGATACACTCCATTTCAATCCACTTTTCATTCATTCATTCTCTATACCCACTTAATCCGAGCATTAGGTTCACGGGGAAGCCGGCGCCCACCCGGCAACTCTGGAAAGGGCAGGAACAACCCTAGCTCGCTGCAGTACTAATTTCAATACACTTTTCATTCATTCATTCATTTTCTATATCCGCTTAATCCTAGCATTAGGTTCACGGGGAAGCCGGCGCCCACCCGGCAACTCTGGAAAGGGCAGGAACAACCCTAGCTCGCTGCAGTACTAATTTCAATACACTTTTCATTCATTCATTCATTTTCTATATCCGCTTAATCCTAGCATTAGGTTCACGGGGAAGCCGGCAACTCTGGAAAGGGCAGGAACAACCCTAGGGCGCCAATCAACCATAGGGCGCACATACACACAATGACACAAACATTCACACACTATCTAAGCAATTTAGAGACACCAATTAACCTATCGTGCATGTCTTTGGAATGCGGGAGGAAACCGGAGTACTCGGAGAAAACCTGCGTGAACGCGAGGAGAACATGCAACTGAACTCCACACTGAAAATTTCCAGAGTCGCCCGACCCGGGGATCTTCTTGATGTGAGGCCACAGCTCTATACACTGCACCACCGTGCCGCCTCAATCCACTATCAGAAAGGAACAATACATCTTTTCGGAGGATAACACACTAAAAGAAATAGGGCGCCTAAGACTTTTGCACAGTATCGTGTCTGTATTTCAGGAAAAAAATCATCTCAAACTATTTAAAAAAGAAGGTTTCCTAAAAAAAACAACTCTTCAGCTTCTCGATATAAAGCAGAGTTCTTCACCCAAGTCTCCAGTAACTGGGGGGAAAAAAGGAAGGGGACGGGGTAAGTGCACAACTGTTATTGGCCAACGTATTTTAGTCCATCTTCAGACGGCGATAGATGTAATGGATAAATGTCAGAGAAGCCCAGAAGGAAACGGTCCCGAGCATGAGCGAGAAGACAAAGGCGGTGAGGAAGGAATAGCCGAAGAACTCCATGCTCTGCACCAGACCGCTCATGCTCGAGCGATTCCAGTAGTAGAAAAGCGAGTAGGCGAATATGAACAATCCGGTGGATCCTGTGCTCAGGATGCTCCGCCACCACCAGCGATAATCCTCACCCGACAGCAGGAAATAGCTGAGAGCTACGGAAATGCAGGCTCCCACTGAGAGCAGGATGGCGAAGACGCACAGCAGTATCCCGTAGAGAGTGTACTGCTCCCGTCCCCACACTGTCGCAAATATGTAGTAGAGTTCCACTGAGATGGCACTGGGAAATATAAAAAAGACAATAAACAACCCAAATTAAAACAATTGGGAAGCTGTCCAAATGTAACTAAAAACAGAAAGAGCGAGACATTTTATTAGTTCATCTAAGATCGTTCTGTACTTAATGGCAACAGTACACATCAAAAAATTGGGCTCGGGGGCAACAAAAGGATGGAAATGTAACAAAAGGATGGAGGAACAACGTCCTAAGTCACATTAATGGGTATAAAAGGGGAGGTAGAGCAAAGATCACCAATTTGCAAAAGAAATGTCCTTTTAATTTGTAATTTAAAAAAATTACTGGATTGCGTTGACCTATGGCTTCTTCTTTGCATACATTTTAAGATTGTACAGCACTTTGTATGCACACAATGATTTCTGGAAGTTTTCCTGAACCCATGCAGTGATTACTACTATATAATCAAGCATGTTTAAAAATGTGGTGCCACCTGAGGGCACGAAGATTACAAGCATCCAGTACCGAGAGCCTACTTTGTCCCTTATGCACGGTTATTTCTACAGGTTGAGAGAACGCCTCGCATATTTCTGCAAGACAATGCTCAACCATATACAGTGTCCATAATAACAGCATGGCTTCAGATGAGAAGATTCCTGGTGCTGAACTGGTCTGCCTGAAGTCCAGTGCTTTCACCAACAGAAAAGATTTGGTGAAATCAGACGTCTGTAGTGCAGCTAGAATCCCTCATCAGACGAGAAAGGGACAACAGTCCTCTCCCAAAACGCAAAGAATTTGTTTTCAGACATTTACAGACTGTTGTTAAAGGTAGAGAGGATACTACCCAACACTAAACATGGCCCCGTTCAATCTTCTAAGGATCATACAAGAAATGGCCAAATGTCTCACTTTCAACGTCTGAGACTTTCAGTATTCCCCCAATGTCCCGATGGAATGGAGTACATTGGAATCAAACATTCTCTCACACTGCTTACCTGAATGGCAGGAATCCTCCAATGGCCATGTGCACAACTGTGTGTTTGTACCAGGGTTGCTCCGGGATCTGGCGCGGAATGTTGCGCGTGCGGCACGGAGCCTGAAAACTGCCGGCCCGGTTCTTCCCCACGATTCCCCCAATGACTGTGAGCGGAAAACCCACCAGCACCCAAGCGGCTAGCAAGAGTAGCACTGTAGAGACAGGAAGTGCCTGCGTGGAACCACTCCACCAGTGTACAGAGTTTACTACACTCCAGGTCAGAAAGAGTGGAGCTAGAAGCGAGAGAGCGAGAGAGAGAGGGACAGAATTAAGTAAGCCCACTTTATTAGGTACACCTATACAATTCTTGTCAACATAAACATCTCATTAGCCAATCACATGGCCGAAGCGTAATACATTTAGGCATGTAGAGGTGGTCAATACAACTTACTGAAATACAAACCGAGCATCAGAATGGAGAAGAAAGCTGATTTAAGTGACTTTGAAGTTGGCATGGTTGTTGGTACCAGACGGTGCTGGTCTGAGTATTTCAGAAACTGTTGATCTAGTGGGATTTTCACACACAACCGTCTCTAGTGTTTGGGGGCAGTCATTGGCTTGAAGTGCCCTTGGGATAACGTGCGATAGTTATACTGAGAATATTAATATCTCACCAGAGAAAAGAGTGGAGGTGAGGATGATATTCCAAACCCAGCGGTGACCATGGATCTGGGTGTAGAAATTGCAGGAGCAGTATCCCGACACACAGCTGGTCAAAGCATACAGTACGATCGCCGCAGAGTTGATGGCTCCATGCCGATGCACGTTAAACATCCCAAGCAATGCCATGATGATAATTCCTATCAAAGAAATGAGTACATCGGTCAGATCTCATTCATTTGGGGTCAGGAAGTGATCTATTTACAAACGCTATCATGGGTGACCGTTGTCTTTAGTGCACAGATAGTTACCGGTGGCCAAGGTGAGAAACTGAGCTCCAACACCAAGCACAGCACAAAGCAAGCTTTTGTACGGTGGAAATCGAAAGACATCCGTGTGAATGATCTTCCAGCCGTTATCAGCTTGATCCAGTTCGTCGAGGCTCCCGTCTTCCTCTACATTATATCTGTAAAATGTACGCATGTTAAAAATATTTGATCAGTAACAGATCTGCAGATACTGTATTCATACAAAGCTTCGCATTCTTCTCTTGCTCATACACAGAGTGATCACTGGATTAGGGAAACCTGGCAGGTGGCATATGATCCCTGATACAGAGCTCCTAATAAGTGGTTACAGTGGGGGCCAAAAAGTACTTAGCCAGCCACTGATTGTTCAAGTTCTACTACGTAGAAAGATGAGACAGGTGTGTAATTTCCATCATAGGTTACACTGCAATTATGAGACAAAATAAGACAAAATCCTGGAAATCACATTTTATGATAACATATACTTTGTTGGCAAAAACAGAAATTAAACATTTCCTGTAAATCCTCACCAGGTTTACACACACTGTAGCTGGTATTTTGGCCCATTCCTTCATGCAGATCTCCTCTAGAGCAGCAATGTTTTGGGATCGTTGCTGGGAAACACAGACTTTGAACTCCATCCAAAAACAATTTTCTATGGGGTTGAGGTCTTGAGACTGGCGAGGCCACTCGAGGACCTTGAAATGCTTTTTATGGAGCCACTCCTTTGTTGCCCGAGCGGTTTGTTTGAGATCATAGTCATGCTGGAAGACCCAGCCACGTTCCATCTTCAATGCTCTCACTGATGGAAAGCAGTTTTGGCTTAAAATCTCACAATACATGGCCCTGTTCATTATTCCCTCAACACGGATCGGTCATCCTGTCCCCACAGGATATTTCCACCTCCATGCTTCACAGTAGGTATGGTGTTCTTTACCTGCAACCCAACATTCTTCTTCCTTCCTTCACGACGATCGAAGTGAGTTTTTACCAAAAAGTTCTACTTTGGTTTCATCTGACCACATTATATTCTCCCAGTCTGCTTCTGGATCATCCGTATGCTCTCTGGCAACTTTAGACGAGGCTGGACAGGTACTGGTTAAAGCAGGGGGGACCTTTTTACTTTTGTCCCAGCTGTCTGCAGGTCATTCATCAGGTCCCTCTGGATTTTTGCTTACCGAGCTCATGATCATTTTGACCCCATGGGATGAGACCTTGGATAGGTGCCCAGATCAAGACAGATTATCTATGGTCTTGTATGCCTTTCATTTTCTTACAATTGCTCACACATTTGATTAATTCACATTAACCCGCTGTCTATTGTTGAGTCACTTATCCCAGGTGGGTGCAGGTCTACAATTTTCTTCCTGCGTCTTTGCGACAGCTCTTTGGTCTTGGTCATGGTTGAGATAGGAGTCTGACTGTTTGAGGCTGTGGACAGGTGTCTTTTATACAAATACCATGGTCAAGCAGGTGTCATTATTTCAGGTAACGAGTGGAGGACAGAATACTTATTTCCACCATAATTTACAAATCAATTCTTTAAAAATCTTGTGATTAATTGGATTATTTATTCTCCATTTTGTCTCTCGTGGTTGAAATGTAGTCTATGAAGAAATTAAAGACCTCTCTCAAGTTTCTAAGTAGGGGAACGTGCACAGTAAATGGCTGACTAAATACTTTTTGGCCCACAGGTGTGTAACTATGTTTTTGATCCAAGAAAAAAGCCCTGAACTACTGAGGCAAACTGGTGGAGCTAGTACAGCAGACATGGGTCAGTTTGCATATGATGCTTGCCACATTGAGAAGTCTGTTTGCTGATATCTGCACATTTTGATTCCTTAAAAAAAAGGCTGGACCAACCAGGTGACCCTAACACAGTGATTATTTAGTGTATATCCCCCTTATCTGCTCCCCCATATCTGCTCCTCCTTGCTACCACCTTCCGATATATGCACAATGATGCGTGTGTGCAGTGTGTGAACCCCCTTGTACGGCAATAACCACAGCTAAACATTCCTGGCAACATATGATTAGTCTGGCACTAGGGTTCACAAACTTTGAAGCAACACTGTATGTCATCTCTAACTGTCCTCACCTGGCAAAGTCATTCTTTAACACCCGCATAAGGATGATGATAACGAAGCCCAACAGCAGCACCACCAGCACCAGCGAGTTGATGATCGACAGCCAGTGGATCTCTAGTGTCTTGGGGAAGAAAGAAAAGACTTGGAGACGCTCGGCTCTTCGCGAATGAGGCAAGGAGCTTTCAAACCAGTGTACGCTGTACGTGTGGGTCAATACAAGGCCGCCGCTATTGCCATTTGACCGGTCACCTGCTCCTTCCTCCAAAGGCACCGGCTTCACGTCTTTAACCGACACGTTGGCAAAAATGACGGAGTTTTGGTTATACTCAATATTGAAGTCCAAGTGGGTCCACAGACCAACCTGAGGAAATCAAGTAGAAGCAGATATTATTATTATTATTATTAATATTATTATTACTAATTAAATAACTTTAACTTATATAGCACCTTTAACAATGCTCAATTCTGCAAGACATAACCTAAACATAGCACAAACGCAATATAAAGACCAATATTAGGCTAAATGCACAAATTGCTCGCTGAGCTAAAACCAAAGCAGAGGGTCGAGGACAGATGATCTCTGTCTTAGTAGAGTGTCTCAATAATCTGTTTCATGGTGGTTAGGATCCTGTCTCTACATCTAGCTAGGAACTTAGGCAGCAAGGCAGGTCACTAGGTTTTAAGACACACCCTATGTGTCTGTCTTGGACACTCAGAATATCTATATATCCAGCTCGGTGCGACTAACCAAACCTGGCAATATAACAAGTGGCACAGGGCGAGAGAGAGAGAGAGGGAGAGCGAGAGAGAGAGGAAGGGAGGGAGATTCAAAACTGTTCAGAGAGACAGACCTTGTGGCTGTGAGGCAGGAAACCGCTTTCCTCCATATGTCCCACAAAACCCCTTATTGGAATATCATCCAGGACAAACTCGAAATAATACAACTCTTCGATCGCTTCTCGCAACTGGTCCACCTGTAAAAATAAAAATACACCTATAAAAATAATCAATAAGTCAAAAATATTGATCATGCAAGTTTAATTGCTGCATTGCTGCATTGGATTAGGAACACCTAATAACACAAATAAGGGGTTGGTCAGTATTATTGATTAATTACTGCAGGTAAGTCAGACTTGGGAGGAATTTAAACATCCTTCGCACACAAGTCGACACATTCCAGCTGAAACGGCTCTGCTAGTTTGCCACACCAGTTTAAAGCCCGCGTTTTAAAACCAATCATAGGCAGTCATCTGCTGTGTGATCTTCAGATGGACGTTTGGTGATGGATCCTACATTCTTGGAGCCATTTTTCCAGTGATATTCAAGTGGAACAGTCCATGAGTACAGCTGAAACCCTGGCACCAAACCTCCAGGCTCCAATTATAAGTATATAAGCCATATAAGTGGCTTCCTTTACCCTAGCTGGTACATGTTACTTTGTGCTTTGAACTGATCAAAACCTTAAAACAAAGCAATTAAAGAATTGGGGCATTTCATCAGTGATCTGGCAGATGTTCCTAATCTAGTGGTAGACACAAGTATATAACGAATATTAAATATGAATGAAAAAAAATACCTCTTTCTCAGATAGTGTGAGTTGACAAAGCGTTTGTTTTTCAATGTTCTTCTTGAAGTTGATGTGGTATAAAGACTCTGCCATCCTGTCCCCATCCAAAACCTCGCCCAGACTCAGGGCTTTATGACGCACCTGAGCAATTAATAAATCAACTGTAAAAGACACTAATAGGACAATTATGTCAAATACAATGAAAAAAATAAAAAAAACACAATCACCTCCTTGGGTCTGCAGACAGGGAGCGTATAGTAATGGTAGGTTTCCTGGGGGTTATGATAAGGCCCCACTTTATTGACGTAGAGCATGACCGAGTCACCTTCGGTGTACGTGGCTGTCCAGGCAACTTGTGGAAACAGGCAGAGAAGAAACAGCCAAGGTTTCCTAATCCAGCTAGGTTTCACCATCTTCATCCTTAGGTGAGAAGAATTAATAAATTAATGTCCCGTTCAAAGGAATCATTCGGCTAAAGGGTTCGGGTTAGTCTGAACGAATAATCCGGGCAAAATGTTTGTGTGCTAGTTGCCTCAGGGGTGGGATGCACTTTAAGTATTGTCTGAAATTAGAGGCACGTGCAAAGAAGTTCTATTAGGCACAGTATAAGGTTCCGTTAGAACCGTGTATACAGTTTGCGCAGTTGTATAAGAAACGTTAATGTTAACTGTATGAGCATGTTAGAGAATCTGCTTTTGTCACACTTCCCTCAATTTTGCAGCTAAATCCCAGCAGCCTGCATTCCTAATTGTCTAGCCTTAGATATATATATATATATGACGTTGAGCAAGGCACCCAATCCCCAACTGCTTCCCGTGCGCTTCAGTGGGGGCAGCACACTGCTCCAGGTGTTCAGCCCTGGACAGGTTAAATGCAGAGATAGAATTTCCCTACGGGGATCAATAAAGTATCTATTATTTTGCAAGCGATAATAACAGAGCCCTCATCCTGCATAACTATTTACATGTTAGTGAACAAAAATAAAAAAAGCTTTGCAGCAGTGATGCACAAGTTATCCATAACTCTTATTCAATAACTTCTAATCAGATAATATGCACGTTTTTTTTGACTTATAGAGGAAACATGAACAACCTGGGGAATTAGACATGGACAACATGGACACTCCACACAAAAAGGACCCAGGTCTCTGCACGTGGTTATAAAAGCTGGAACCACGTTGCAACTTGGCCGTGCTCCTCACTGTACCAAAGTTTCCAGCAACAAGTTCATCAACAGATTGATGAAATCACATGACACATATGTTGCCTTAGTTACATACAATAAATAAGGAAATAAATCTGGCTAAAAATAGCTCTGTCCCACTTTCTATACATTCATATTTAAATTACAACGCTACCTAGGCTAAATTTTTTACTGCAGTGGCGTGATAAGATGAGTTACACCTGGCCAATAACTGGGTGATCTACACTGTGGATTATTGACAGCATCCGGATATCAGGAACAGATTCCACAAGGAAGGGAACAGCACCCATGCCCATTGTAGCAGTTCTGTCAGTTCTCAGATCAACCGCACCATCAGCAGAATGTTCATTGATGGTCTCTCTACTCTCGGTACACTCGTAAGACAACGTACCGGGAACAGTTTGCAAACTCTGACACAACACCTGTCCACAGCCACTTGTGTTGCTGCATTTACACAGAGCTGTACATTTTACCTTCTGGTGTGCATGAATGCAGTATCTGTGATGTTTTTACTATCTGTATAATGCAAGACTAAGGAGAAATAAGCATCAATAACTAAACCATGGGCACCTATACGTGTATACACCATTGAGTCACATGGACAAAAAGTTCTGAAGACACTTTTGAAGACATGTGAAGCTGTTTACAAAGCTGGACTTCTGGTTTTTCCGGTTTAGTGAATATTATTCCCTGCGTTTAAAATCTGCGCTGCCGTTCCATGTCAGTCCCGATGACAGTGGAATTTGTCTTTCATTAGTGTGTATTACATATAAAATATTTCCCAGTTCAGGAAGAAACTAAAGAAGAGAGAAGAGAGTTTTGTATCTGGTGTGCAAGTGGACATAAGAGTGAGATAAAAGAGTGCAGGTGAGATAAAAGAGTGCAGGTGAGATAAAAGAGGCAGTGGTATTACCAAACCCGCCACAGTGGCGCAAACAAAAAACAAATACAAGTATACTTTTAACATGTGATCCACTTTGGGTAAATAGAGCAGGTAGTTGGAATGCGGCGGTGAGGCGTCACTTCGTATATCACGGGTGTACCAAGAGCAGAGAAACTATCCACAAACATTGACTCGACGGTAAACATGGCATTTGGTTGATCCAAAAACTGAGTGGCACACTGGTGGAGCTGCTGCAGGAGGCATGGGTTTTCCGACCAACCTGTTATTAGCCAGGTGTTCCTAAACCAGTGATCGTTCAGTGAAGAAATGGTAAGTAAGGACAGGGGTCACGGCGGAACACTGGTGCTGTCACCCCACAGCAAGAAGGTCCCACGTTCGATTCCCAGTTATGTAAGATACATCTTAGCAACATAGGTTTCCTCGGGCTGCACTGGTTTCTTCCTACAATCTAAAAACATTATAGGCACCTAATACACCTAATGTATGTAAATGAGTGTAAACATTGTGCGTTAGAAGACGTTATATAATAAAGCACAGATGATTATATTTACACGTATAGCCTTATAGCATTATGTAACCAAAAAAAAGGATGTTGTTGTGAAAGTGACTAGCTCGTGCTGCTAGCAACAAAAACCTCTTTCCGCGCTCTGTAGTCCAGAAATCCTCCTGATCCTGACCCTCTCTCCTCCGGCTTCTGGCGTAATCTCTTTTTGAGTAAAAACTAAAGAAACAACACAATTAGCCCCATTTTTCTACAACCCATATTAGGTGGAAATGTTTCTGTAACACATCCGCTATCGTATCCACGTCACCTTAACCTCAAAACATATTTCCGGGATGGGCGTGGCTAAGAATAAAAAGAAAAAAATCGCTTCATTTTGCCATAATAAATATTACCATGACACCAAAATAATCCGTCTTTTTATATATTAATTTTCGTAACTATTTATTTCTGGATTTATTTATTTCCCTGGATTATATTTTATTTTCCTTTCCATTATTTGACTCTTTGGCTAATGACGTCAAAGTGTCCTAGCATGCTTATTGGTTGATCAATATTAGCGGTCCTTAATCGATTGTACATGTCTTGCTCCATATGCGGTAATTTTGTTAACATGGAGCACTAATGGCTGCTTACACCGACCTCCGCAACGACATTTTAGCTCCCCACACTTTATTTTTTTTCGTTTATTGGCGACTGGCTTACCCTCCCGGACTCTTCTACTTCACAGTCTCTCTCTAACTCTCACGGTCTCTGGTCTTGATTGCTAAGCCTGTACGTGGAAAACACACCCATTGATTACCATATATAGAGTTAAATAAATAAAATAAATGTATTGAATAAAAAATAAATGGATAAATAATGAATAAATAGATATATTGATAATATTAAAAAGGGTTTTGGCCAAACCCTTGTTTAAAAACATCCAGAGCATTTTAATAATCAAACAATCACCACTAAATATTTTCAAGGATTTCACACCCATAAAACACGCTATTTCCCCTTTTCAATTGTATTCGAAAAGGCATACTACAGTAGTATATCCCCCCCAACTTAGTACGATATCCGGGAATTTGTCACATAGTAACCTCCTACCATATGCATAGTCTTACGTGGTCTTGGTTTACTTCTGTCTGTATGCTTTGTACGTGCTTCAGAATTTATTCGTTTTGTTCTTTATCTCTGCCCCCTCGGATTTATTACTTTGATTACTGTAATATTGTAGTATTGTATTGTAGTTTTGTATAATAAAACTTCTCGACGAGCGCCGCCATGTTGGTGTGACGCCACGGACCTGCAACTCGGAGCGTTCGAAAATTCAACCGTCCCTACTGATATTTCCTACTGGTAAGTCGGAAACATTTTAGCCGGAAAGCGATGGTTCCTCCTCCTAGTGGCTGGAAACGCCAGAGTTCCATCTTTATTCTGATCCTTACGAATGCTCTTGCATTGCCGTCTCGAACTAATCAATCCTGAGCAATCGATCTTCTGCCGTATGTATCCGTACGCCAAATCCAGATCCAACGTAATCGCGCGGGCGATATTGACTCATAATGTCTGGTGACGCAAATCTTCGCAGTGCGCGCGAAAACGACGTGTCCGTGCTGCGTTTGATGAAGTATATAGAACTAAAGTAGAGGGGAAGATATTTTTGGGTGAGTTTAATGGCGTTTGGATATTTAGTGTATTTTGTGGAAGACGCCACGCACTATGGCGTTGTTGTGCTGCACATGTTCTATAGAGAATAGATAAACTGTAACGAATTCATTGCGTATGCGCGCGAATGTTTGTCTTCATCACGTGCGTATTCACATAGAGAGTTATTCAATATGTTTAACAACTTTCCCACGTGCTGTGTTGCAAAATATAGATCCGTTTATAATATGCATGGGATTTTTCTGCAAGATAATAACATGGTTATCATTATCATCTTCATCATCATCATCAATAATAGTGGACTATAACAATGGCATAAAAATTAACAATATCTAAAACAATACATATTTTCAAACGGTACAATCCAGAAAAGGGGGGGGGGAGTGTAAGCCTTTGATGGATGCTCCTTTTACACTCAGTTCTGATGACCTCATGTTGCCAATTATTTGTTCACCTTTTGGCTTTTACCTGCCACCAGGGGTCGCAACAGCGAGTCACTCGCATTACTACATGGCACATTTTTTCATGCGAACACTGGGAGAACCCACCTCGTCTGACCCTGGGATCGAACACGGGGAGAACATGCAAACCCCACACAGACAATTTCCCAAGTCACTCCACCCTGGGATCAAACCTGGGTCCTCCCCACGCAAACAAAGGGCAGAACATTGTCCACACAGAAAATTTCCCAGGTCACTCCACCGGACCTCCACCTAGGTCATCCATTCTGTGAGGTCGCCCGTCCTAGTTACCGAAAGTGGTTAAAGTCACCCCATAAATAATTATTCTTTATTTAATACTTAAACAGTTAGTATGGGCCCAGTGTTGACCCAGTGTGAATTATACGGAAGATGAATGAATGAATAACGCCGGCATATAATTAAATCATATAAAAAGAAGTTCTATTGGTTTAACAAATGACATTAATACTATAGTATTATTATTATTATTATTATTATTGTTTTTTAGAAAGTAGAATTTGTACATTTCTATCTTGTCTTTTCCAAAATAAGTTTTTAAATCTGTTTCTTAGGCTTTCCAGCTGATCGATATGGGAATTCATGGCCTCGCCAAGTTAATCGCCGATCAGGCGCCGAACGCCATCAAGGAGCAGGATATTAAAAATTACTTTGGTAAGTTTATGCAGATGATGAATTATTTTGTTTGACACCACATTAGCCACTTTTGTCCATTTTTGTTTGTTAGTTTGTTTGAGTTGTTTATTGCTACAACCACTTATGCTAACGGACAGATGCTAAACCTTGTTTTGCTGACAAGTGTGTAAGTATTAGTATGCAAAGAGAGGGTTGGAAGGAAAAGGCGTGGTTTGGCATCGTTTCGAAAAGATATGTCTGGCACAAAAACACAAAATATTATCACCCAAAGACACTACACGCAGAGTGAAGCATGGTGGTGGCAGCATAATACTGTAGGGCTATTGTTCTGCAGCTTTGACATGGACTCATGGATAGCTACAAGTATTACACTGAAGTAGACATGGTGCATTAATTTAAAGTGGATTAAGAGGGTAAGGGTAAAAGTAGTGATGGCCCCTACTGTGCTGAAATTTGTGCTCATGAAGCCTTCACATATAAACCTTTTTCAACCAACTGGATTGAACGCTTCAAGGCTTCAGCTGGCCATCACTCGTAGGCTTGTGGTTAAGGAACCAGCCTGGTGACCGGAAGGTCCCTGGTTCAATT
>JAOUQV010000040.1:1566257-1578381 GCA_028565295.1 Aspidoras spilotus
ACAATTCAGGTAAGCACGAGTCACATCACTGAATAGTCACTTGATTAGGAACACCTGGCTGCTTATCGGTTGGTCCAGATGCTACTGTGGCGCTGCATCGGTGGCTCGGTGGTTTGACGATCATCTCCCGGCTCATCTACACTGGTTTTTTTTTTTTTTTTTGGCTGGTTCTTTCAACATTGTTATACCCGAGATACCTGAACAGCCCTCAAACGCACCTGTTGCCAAAACACGAGAACCATGTGTCCAAAGTGATGAATGTCACATGACCTCAGTATTATTCCATTAAATGCATTCAGTGCCCGTATAGAATATTAACTGTTACTGTGATTATATTCATTGGCAGCGAAGAGCGCATCCGTAACGGCTGTAAGAAAATAATGAAGAGCAGACAAGGGAGCACCCAAGGGAGACTGGACACCTTCTTTTCCGTCACAGGATCCATCTCATCCAAACGCAAGGTGGGGAAACACTAATACTGAAGTGTATTGAGAGTGTGTACAGCGGTACCTCGTGCCTTAACTTTATGGGTGCACCAAGTTTAATGGGTAGCGTTATAGTCTCACAGCAAGGGTCAAAGTTGTGATCCCTTGGTACTTTCTGGGTGGTGTTTGCTTGTTCCTCTGGGTACCCTGGTTTTCTCCCACATTCTAAAAATACACTCACCGGCCACGTTTTATTAAGAAAAGGTTGGACCACCCTTTTGTGGCATACTTTCAACAGAGATGCCATCCTGCATTACTTGGCTGAGTTACTGCTGCCTTTCTATCCTCTCGAACCAGTCTGCCTAGTTCATTCTCATCTGACCCCTCTCATCAACAAGGAAGGCTTCTACGCTGGATATTTTTCCAGATCACCCTAGAGATGTTTGGGGGTGAAATCCCAGTAGATCAGCAGTTTATGAAATACTTGTTACAGCCTGTCTGGAATCATCCACCATGTCACGCTCAAAGTCACTTAAATCACTTTTCTTCGCCATCATGATGCTCAGTTTGAACTTCAAGTTGACTTGTACCTAAATGCTTCGAGTTCTGCCCATGTCATAAGTGTCTGGACTGTTGGGTACTGGTTTTCCCACAACCCTGACCAGAATTACACAGGTGCCAGCTTGCAATCCAATATTCTGCGCTGTTTGACAAATACATTGCGACTCCGGTTAGTTTCCTTGCCAATAGCAACGTTACCTTCCGGATTTTTCCTGCCACCAGGGTTCGCCACAGAGTCACTCGCTTTACAATCTGGCAAGTTTTACACCAGATGCGCCCTTCCTGGCGCAACCCTCACCCTTTTGGGCTTAGGATCAGAGAATTTAGCGTCTCCAATTTTCCTAGCATGCATGTTATTGGACTGTGGGGTGAAAACTGGAGAAAACCCATGCAAACAGGGGCACTACTACTTTGCCACCCCTAGCAAGCAAGCAAGCTTTAATGATGACGCATTTTGTCTCGGGTTTTTGTAGTCTGTTGATTTTAAGGTTGTACTGGAATAGGAATAGTTAACTTGGCCATAGCTGGTTCGTACCAATTTAGAATTTGACTTCCTCTCTACCTCCAGGAGCCTGAAGTCAAAGGATCTGCCAAGAAGAAGCAGAAGACAAGCGCAACACCGGGCAAATTCAAGAAAGGAAAATGAAAATGTCGAAGGTTTACCCGTCAGTGGGACTACGGGGGAGAGCTATACAAGTAAAAGCAGAACGTACCATGACACTCCTGTGATGCGGTGCTTCCTCTGACCTTTTCATATTGAAACGCTCTAGTTGGAACAACGCAGTAGTGCCAGACTAGTTTTAATGAACTTGTTACTGTTTAAATAAATAAAGAACATTTCTGTCCTGTGCATTTGTGTAAAAAAATATTCTAAATATCTGTATTTGTAAACTATAATTTTAATATTACATAAGCCTGGCATTTAGCCCATCCTGGGGTGCACATAGAACACCCAGAGTAGTGTGCTCCCCTTATTAGGGAGCATGTGGGGGTTGCGTGCTTTGCTCAACAGCAGTTCGGTGGGTATTGAACCAGTGATATTTTGGTCCTCAGCCCTCTACCCTATCCATTAAGCCATTGTTGACCCTTATTATTCACTAAACACTAGATTAGGAACACCTTGATCACATAAAAGTTGTGGTCTGTTCCCATTAGCATGGTATCATGGGTATACAAAGAGTGGACTTCCAGCCAAAGGTCACAGAGTGGCCGACGATGTGCGGAAAATATAAGAGGCAAGCATCAAACTAGTGAGGCAGCTGCAACTTGTGGATGGATGTGGGGCCTGTGTAGTGTAATTAATCAAGACCATTCTGCTTTGATCCAGCTGATCCTAAGACTGATCTTTCGGTGTATAAACTATAAGTGCAGGGAAGGGCGCAAGCCTAAAACGAACACACTTGATCTCTAATACTTCTGGGGGGAGGGGTTGATATTTCATCAATAACCATCATTCATTATTAGTTGATATAACCACATGGACAAGGGATTACTTTGGTAACTTCACATCGGCTCACATCAGTCAATGACCTCATTAATAGTTGTGGCTGAATGACCTATGAATCCCTGCAGCCATCTATCAAAATCTAGTGGAAAACCGGTCAACGTAACTGCTCAAGACAATAATGGCTCCTTTAAGATGCTACTGTGGAGTGTTGGTCAGAATGAGATGATCCTTCAATGGATAAAACAGTAATTCTTTTTTAATATATACAAAAACGTCTGGGATTAGCTCCGTATGACTTTTGGCTCCGATATATAAAAAAAATCATTAGAATATGCATTTTTATAAAAAAAAAAAAAAGATTGTGATCATCAATAAGCTAACAACAAACCTGTGTTTTTTAATGTGCTAAAATCCCAGGTCCTAGGTACAGGCCCTTATTTGGGTCCATTTTGTGTTTGGATTCAAGGTTAAAAACGTCTTATTGAGAGTCTGTAAAATCTCAGCGCGGGGGCTTTTATAAAAGTGCTTTGTCCATTCATGGCTGTCTTCATTTTAAACGTGTCCCACTGATGAAGTTGTAGACCAGAAACTGTGAAGTTCCACAGTAATGAGTAGCAAAAAGCTTGCCATCGGGTGTCGGGTCTGAGAAAGCGATCTCGTCTTTGCTTAAATGGGAGCCGTAGATGAAATTGTTCCTGAGAAAAGGGGGGAAAAAAGGAGCGCTGTATAAGTGATTAGACATTTTAAATGTACACTGTGCAAAAGTCTTGGCACCATATACAGTTGTGTTCAAAATAATAGAAGCCAACATGACTAACCAGACCAATCAGTGTTTTTTGTAGAAATGATATTACAGTAGTCCCCCCACGTTCCAGACTATAGCCGTGAAGTAATGTAGCCAATCAGCGGCTAGTATTTTGCTTTAATATTATTTTATGTTAGAATTTATATTTTAAATATCTTTTTTATACACTTTTAATATATGTTTATGCTTTTTAGCGGCTTTTTGTGTAAAATTCATTAAAACTGTACATTACTGTACAGAGCGCGCTACACATAGATATACACAGTACCGCACATCGAATTCCACGCTAATTTTAAATTTCGCCAGAGCAAAAATTCCCAAAAAATGTTCTGTTAATCTTCTTCTTTCTGCCTCTCCCTTTTATCAGGGGTCGCCACAGCGTGTCAATCTTTTCCACCTCACTCTGTCCCCTACATCTTCTGCTTTCACACCCACTACCTGCATGATATTTATTCTCCTGAGTCTGTGTATTTGATTCATTATCTGAAAGAGTTGTGTTCGAAATAACAGCAGTGTGGAGTTAATCATTCTGTGAAGAAACAGGTGTGAATCCAGCACATGTTGAACATATGCATTTCTCACTGAAAGCCAGAGAAATATGGGATGTTCGAGACACTGTCCAGAAGAACAGCAAACTTTGGTTAAAAAGTTGCTTGGAGAGGGTAAAACTTGTAAAGAAGTGCAGAAAATGATCGACTATTCCGCTACGATGATCTCGCGTTTAAAGCTCTACTCACTTTTTTTAAACACACTCATGTTATTTAGAAAGAAAACTGTATGTTCCAGACAGGTTACATAACTCGACAGGTTATATAACAGACTACTTATCAGATAAAACATAACGAAAAGAAAAGAAAAATAGAAGCAAGTGTGCCGGGCAAAGTCACCAGTAGAACTGCGACAGATTCTCCAAGATGCTCTTATTGGTTAGACACAAGAAGCTCAGACAGTTTATTCCTATCCCACAGAGAACATCTGTGCACAAACCGTTGTGAAGCAGCGAAACCAAACCTATTGATCAATTCTGTACGTACACTATGTTGCCAAAAGTATTCACTCACCTGCCTTGACTCATGTGAGTTTAAGCGAAATCCCATTGCTAATCCATAGGGTTCAATATGACCTCGGGTCCACCCTTTTGCAGCTAGAGCAGCTTCACTTTGGAAGTATGTAGTGATTGACTCTGCAGAAAGTAGGCGTCCTCTTCGCAATTAGTTCACGTCGTCTACCCCTTTGTGGCCGAGCTGATGTCGTTCCCAAACACTTCCATTTTTTTATAATATGGCTGACAGTTAAATATTCAGGAGCGAGGAGGAAAATTTCACAACTGGATTTGTGTGGCACAGGTGGCGTCCAATCACAGTTCCACGCTGGCACACACTCACAGTCTGCATGTGCCTAGGCGCTTGATTTTATACACCTGTGCCCATGAAAGTGATTGGAACACCTGATTCCCAGAATTTGGATGGGTGAGCAGATACTTTTGGCAATACAGTGTATTTTTGCTTTACGGCATGTCTTAGCACGTGACCAAGACTTTTTCACAGTAACTGATGCGCAAGGTGGCGAACGCCCAGCATGCGCAAGGTGGCGAACGCCCTGCATGCGCAAGGCGGCGAACGTCCTGCATGCGCAAGGCGGCGAACGTCCTGCATGCGCAAGGCGGCGAAAGTCCTGCATGCGCAAGCCGACACAAGCGGCAATCTCTATTTGAATGTTGTTCATCAGGCTGAAGAAATACCGTCACGTTGCCGTGTGAGATTCACTAAAATGTACTGAACTGATGATGATATTACAGCTGATGCTCACCTGAGACACTCGATCATTCGTGAGGCAATTCCCCTCCTCCTCATCATGCTGAAGACCCAAATGCGACTGATCCCACACACTGCTGGCTCGGGAACGGTAGAGCAGCACCAGGCCCTCTGGCGCTCAAACATCATCTTCTCCCTCTCTGAACCTTCTGGAACTGGATCCTCGATCACTCTGTAACCCTGGATACAAAAACGAACAAATCCAGTGTTAACTATTCACAAAACCAAGGAAGGTGCCCGGGTTAATTCCCAGTACAGCTAGGTCCCATGACTAAATGCATTAAAATGCGGCCATGTGATTGGTTGATTAGATAACCGTGTGAAGCACGTTGTACCTAATAAAGTGGCTGGTGTGTGTGTATTATTTGTCGTTAAGTGTGTACTGCTGAAATGTGGAGCAGTGTATTATTCGTTACCTCCTGGATGTGTTCCGCAATCAGACACCCCGTCACCTTCTTGTCGTTTGAAATGAAGAGGAAGGTTTTGGTCTGTGACGGGACCTTGCTATCCACCTGCTGGAATCCCAGATCGTTGTCCACCATTTCTCGGATCTCCTCCACCTTAAATTCCACACAATCAAAAAAACATAAATATTAGGGACAAATTCCTGATTCGTGACGTTAAACTACACCACTCATTCATTTTCTATACCCGCTTAATCCTAATCTTAGGGTCACGGGGAAGCCGGTGCCCACCTGGAATCTCTGGGCGCGAGGGCAGGAACAACTCTAGACATTCATCCATTATAGAGCACACAAACATTCATGCACAATAATGGGCAATTTGGAGACACCACTCTATCACAGATCGTTGGAATGCGGAAGAATCCGGAGAAAACCCACGTGAACACGGGGGAAAATTAAAAACTCCATACAGAAATTTCCCGAGTTGCCCCGCCCGGGGCTCGAACCCGGGATCTTCTTTCTGTGAGGCCACAGCACTATCCACTGTGCCACCATGCCGCTCAAGAAGTTCTAATCATGGAGTTCTAATCATATATTGATAACTTAAAGATCACCATGATGGGCACCGTGAACATGGCTGCTACGATGGCTACGAGTGTATTCGACATCATTGTATTAGGAACACCTGAGAAGTAAAATATGATCACTGCTCATAGAAGGTGCTGATCTGTCAACTGTACACAATAAGGCAATATTTACCAGCTATTGGAAAACAGTGTGACTTGGGCGACTTTGACCGGTGTGGTACGAGTGTTTCAGTTTCAACTTTGTGGGCTGCTCCGGTATCACGGTACCAGTCCCGAAGTCTCATCTTAGTACGGGAACAAGGTTACATCCGTACACAAGGTTATATACACAATAGTACGCAAGCCGTGGACAATTTGGGGTCTCCAGTTCACTTAACATGCATGTCTTTGTCTTGTGGGAGGAAACCGGAGCAACCGGACATGGAGAGAACATGAAAAATCTCCACACATACAGGAAATTCGATTAAAACCGGGTCCTTCTTGCTGTGAGGTGACTGAACTATCCATCGCGACAGCATGCCACCCCTATCGGTATCAATGACCTTCGGCGGCATATTGTTCATGGCTCCTCAACAGGAACAGCCCAAAAATGTTTGGACAAGATAAAATAATTAATATTAACTTGATATTAGTTGAAAATCATTACTAGCACTATTCCTAATCCAGTGAAAATGCAGTGTGCCGTGTTGGCGTGAGGTTAAATTACAAAACTGATCCGATAGACAGTACCTTTTTCAGTGCGTATTTAGGGTCATCGGGGAGAACAAGTATAATCTTGCCATCCGGGTATTCGCCCAAAATCCTCTCCTTCTTCCAGCCCTGTAAACGTTTCAAATGAAGCACCGGCATCAGTGTGTGTGTGCGCGGAAACGGAAGACAAGACGGTTCTAAGATGCAGTAAAGGTAAAGAGAAATGCGCACCACGTATCGGACAGCGCTGATGAACTGGTTGTGGAACAGTAAGTGCTGGGTCTCGTCCTCGGCGGCCGACGGGGTATAGAGCATCCCACACACGTTGCAAATCGTGGTTCCGAATGCATTCTGGGTATTGTCCTTCATTACACCATATAGATTGGAAAAAGTTACAATTATGTACATTTCTCGATTTAGAAAACAGTGTGTGTAGCGTTCCTAATGCATGGAAATGATAACGATTAAAGATTTGGTGCCCGAGTCATGTTTTTAACAACACGGCTATTATTCTGAACCGGGGATGTGCAGGTAACTGGTGCGAGAGCAGAAGATGCAGAGGACAGAATGAGGTGGAAAAGATTGATTCTCTGTGGCAACCCCTGATAAAGGGAGAGCCTGAAAGATGACGATGATGATGATGATGATGATGATGCTGATTACAATGGCACTTTGTTAAAAGCTGGCAACAAGTAACAGTCAGTTCTAAGGATTGAACATGAAAGGGTTAAAGCTGTTGAGGTGGGAGTCCAAAAGTAGTACGGTACAAAACTTACGCCGATTTTTCGCTCGCCATCTGGACTCAGATCCGCCGAAGTGTTCGTAATTTCATTTCTGAGCTCAGTGTCCGACCCAGTGCCGCAGCTGCCCCTGAAACAAAACAGCTCATGGTACACACTTTCTAGTACAAGTCAAATATAATTGTTCAAACATGGCCATTCGACGATCCTTCCACCACCATGTTTCACAAACGGAATGAGGTTCTTCAATTCTTATTTAAACCGAAGCAAAAATCTCCAGCAGGTTATACGTGCTGCATAAGTTGTCCGAGTGGAAGCACATATCCACGGCTACGCTGGCTGTGTGTGTACGAATTCAAGCGGCTAGGTTCAAACGACCCATTGCAACTTTAAATCCCATCCAGAAAACCCGCGTAGATATCATTTCCGTAATGCCGACGTGTTTCCTTGTTCTTGCCGTCGTGACGGTTGGGCAGAGGAGCGCCGGTGATTTATTCCCGAAGTTCTGATTGTTCTCTGCAGTCTGTTCCTGTGTTGTTTTCAAGCTGCCTCCAAACCAACACTATACTCAAGTCAGTGACAATTTAGCGTCTCCATTTCATCTACCGCGCATGTCATGGGGAAAGCGGCGCACGCAGAGGGAACCCACGCAAACACGGACAGAGAACTGCACACTTGCAAAGTCTACGCCTTCTTGCTATCCACTGCGCCACCGTGCCACCCCGCCGAGTGTTTACCGCGTGTGTTATTGGATACATGATTAATAAAGCAGACGATGGCGATGACATTTTAAAGTCAGGATAATGACAATACCTGTTTTCAGCTCGGGAGTCTTGTGTTGGCGTCTCGGAACGTTCTTGTTGGTTGGAGGAGATGAGACGTGTGGACGTTACTAAGAGAAAATAATAATCAGAAGACGTCCGATGGGTTTTGGTCTCAGTTTCTGTCACGGTCTACTAAATTTTACAATCAACACACTTCAACGGAAAAAAAAAAAAAAAAAAGATGGGGATTCCCTAATGACCAGTTGGGAAAATATAAAGACACGCAAGTTACACACACCTCTAAAATTACTATGTGAACCATCAGATAATTGATGATCCGAGTCAGGTGTCAATCATAGTGTGTGTGTGTGTGTGTGTTACGACAGAAACAAGGTCATAATTATACACACAAGTTTCACTCAAGTCATCCCAAGTTAGTGACTATCTCCAATTCACCCAACATGCATGTTTCTGGACTGTGGGAGGAAACCAGAGCACCCGGAGTAAAACCACACGAACATAAGTAGAACATGCAAACTCCACCTAGAAATTCCCAGGTCGACCCATCCGGGAATCGAACCCGGGTCCTCTTGCTGTGAAGCCACAGAACTATCGAGTGCGCCACCATGCCTCCCCTTGTGTGTGTGTAACCTTCTCTAAAGAGATTGCTTTCTACCATCAGACACATTGTGGACAGGAAGGGTATTCAAGATCATTATTACCCCACCCCAGACGCTATCCAGCGACACCGGATAAGATCACACCAAGAGGCAAGGTGTGTTTACACTGCAAGGTAACTTCAGCAGCTACATGAATCGACCACCAGGAGAACACTGACCTACAACGGTGTGTATGGCCGGATTGCAAAGAGAAATCTGCTACTCTCGCAAAGATTGGTTGTCGACGGGCAACGTGATGATTTGATAAATGGATCATTTTGCTTCAATAAGAAGCGTTTGGAGAACGAACAAAACTGCACTGCAGCATAAATGCCCCTCAGTGGGAAAGCGGCAGATAATCCGCACCAGGCAGATAATCCACACCAGGGCGGCTTGCCATCGTTTCGCGCTGGTCCCTACTTGGCACTTTTCCATTTGAATTGTTCCATATCTGGTTCCAGGTACCTGCAAATGTGCAGAGTCTAGGGGCGTTGGGGCTAAATGGCACCGTATTGACCGTGCAAATGAATCCCTCCAGGATTAATCAAGAACGACCAGAAATGTTTACTTGCAGTTGTTGCTGCAAAAGAAACTGAGACCAGAAACCGAATGTAAAAGGTTCACATACTTTTGCCACCTATTTTTTTTTTCAAGGAGTGTAAATGTTCCCTCTCATTGGTTTGCCATGTTGGCATAGGCTAGTTTAACCTGGTACATTAGCTCCACACACTTTTACCTGTTGGTGTCTTGTTGCATATGCGCTTTGCCAGGGTTCTAGAAGACTCTTCAGCCAGAGATGATGGTTGCTCCATTCTGCCCTACGAATAAATGAAACGTCTGGTTTGTGTGTGTATTCATGTGCTAAATCGTTTATTAGAGCACAGGCAGCATGTCTGTGCCAGAGTTAGTATGAAAACGTGGGTATTTACCTCCTGTTTGGGAACAGTTGACTGGCTAGTCTCTTCACCTGGCTCGTCCAGCTCAAAGTCGTCCGGAGAGTATTTTGGTCTTGGGTTATATGGCTTGTACTCCACAACGGGTTTAGGCTTTAAACTGGTAACACCATTGGGCATGGGTGGTGCCACAGCGGGGAGTTTTCTCCTGCAATCACTCGATGCCACTTTTGCCACACTTGGTGGAACAGCTGGTGTGGCAGCAGGAGAAGAAGAAGGAGGAGGAGGAGGAGGAGGACTGACTTGGCTGGTTGATACTGAAATGGGTGAAATCTCTCTGGAGTGTTTAACATCGTCCTGTCCGGCCTGCTCCGATTTCAGCTTTTTAACACGCGTCCATGTCAGTTTGTCTCTCTGCAGCTCAACCTGTCTGAGTTTCTGGAATCGGGACAGCTTCTTTTTTTCTTGGGTTTTAAGAGGGACGGACACTTGGCTGAGGAAAAAACGTTTCTTGGGTGTGCTCTCGTCCGACATGGGTTTCGATACCTCCTCTGTAAGGCTTTCTGGGATAGGAGGGTCACTGGAAACGTCGGGAACAATCGCGTTTTCAACCTCGAGTTTACTCTCGCTGCTTTGAAGGATTTCGTCGGTCTTCTCTTCTTCGGCTGCTGCCGTGTCTGATGCAATATCGTCTGCGATTTCCTCGCAAAGAGCTAGAAGATTGAGCTGCTTGGGTGGCTGCCTCTTAGCAGCATCTGCTCTCGCCTTTGCCAGTTCTGCCAGACGAGCCTTGGTTCTGGCCTGAGGGTTCATTGCTTGCTTCTTAGGAGGTTCTGCACTGGCTTGTGCGAGGGAACCCTGCGTGGAATCAATTACACTGTCTTGTGGAAGAGAAGGAGTGGTTGTACTCTCCTTGCATACTACAGCTCTGCTGGTTTCTTTGAGTGCTGCTGATTCCTGCAAGTCCAGGATGGGCTGCTCGGTGGTGTCTAAGGCACTGAGGTCACAAGCCACTTCTTCAAAAGTTTCAATCTCAACTACACAGTGTTCGATCTCAATATCGTCTAGTGGTTCTGAATTCTGAGAGCTCCGAGTCATACCAGGAACAGCTGGAACCACCAGGGTACCTTGTTCACATGCAGGTACCATGGCTAAGGAATCGGTATCTGAAATATCATCACTGTTTGAGTCATGTGTGTTCAGGATGGTTTCTTGTACAACTTGCAGATGAGGCAGATCTTCTCCAGCATCTGAACATGCTGTGATTTCCCCACCGGGGTCAATTGAAAGTTCTTTTTGTTCTTCTAGTGCCTCAGAGGGTTGATTTACTTGGGTCACCGAGTGATACGTCGCAGGATCCTGTTCATCGTCCAGCTCAAGACCGAAATTTGTGATTCCTGCTGCCTTGTTTTTGTCAGGCAGCGTCGTCTCTTCACTAAATGAATCAGGAGGCTGACCGTAGCTGTGCTCTATAAATACGGGGTACAGCACCGCTGACACCCCTTGAGCCGTTTCCAAAAGTGAGGCTTGACATTTATCCTTCTTCACTTTTGAAGAGTATTTCCTACTTCCTTTTTTAAGAACAGGGGAAGCAGGACACTGTTTATCTCCTTCCTTGTTTAAAGCTTTTATACTGATTTTGGAGTCCGAGTCCAACGCCTCTGCCGATTTACTTGATGTTTTATACCTTTTGACACCAAGCAGCTTCTTTGAGGGCGTTTTCAGTCTGCAGGAGCGACGCGGTGGGTTTTCATCATCGTCTGTGTGTTGCGTTGAACATTTTCTTTTGGACTTTGCAGGGACTTTTTTCTGTGGCGTTACTGACCTGCTGGACCTCTTGGGCCGCAGAGACGTTTCAGGTTTGTCAGAGGGCGTGGGGCTCGGACCATCGCGCTTCTTGTTTTCTTGGGGTTCGGCAGACTGCATTTTTCTTTTCTGACATGGCATTCTAATGAAAAAGGGAATCTGAAAGACAGTCACCAGTGAGTACGTACAGTAACGTTCAAAATTACAAGGCAAATATTTTTAATAGTAGTAGCTGATACTTTACTGATCCCTCTAGGGGAATTCTTTCTCTGCATTAAACCATTCGGAGTGTGCACTTGGAACACCCGGAGCAGTGTGCTTCCTACCTATTGAGGTGCATGGGGAGCAGTTGAAGGTTCGATGCCTAGCTCAACAGCACTTCAGCCATAAGTTGACTGATGTGGAGATTGAACCGGCGATTATTTGGTCCCCAGCCACCCTAATATATATACACAGGGGTTAGACAATGAAACTGAAACACCTGGTTTTGGACCACAATAATTTATTAGTATGGTGTAGTTCCTCCTTT
>JAOUQV010000040.1:1610945-1630705 GCA_028565295.1 Aspidoras spilotus
CAAGACTTGTGTCATTCCCAAGACGAATTGACGCTGTATTGGCCGCAAAAGGAGGCCCTACACCATACTAATAAATTGTGGTCTAAAACCAGGTATTTCAGTTTCATTGTCTAACCCTTGTATATATGGTGTTGTGCCCAATGCACAGTAGAACAAAATGTACCATGAATAAACTGATTACATTTGACCGTGGACAGAGAGATCGAGACCGGAGGTGTGATGGTGTTTTAGAAACAGCTGCACTTGTAGACTGTTCCCATACTATGATATTATGAGTGTACCCATAGCAAATATCTGGTCGAAGTTCACACAGTAGCCGGTTTCATGTGGTGGAACGGGGACCTGTATTTAACTAGCAAGACAAGACCTTGGAGTCTAGTCCTGTAGTCTGTTTGCGGAAAAAAAAAAAAAAAGGACCAACAATTTATTAGCCTGGTGTTCCTAATCCAGGGACCATTTAGTGTATTTTGCATTGGGGAAAAAACTGCATGGAAGTGCCCCAAGTAACCGAGTTTATTTTAGGACTTGATTATTTGGTTTTGCTTGACTTTGGGATGTGTTGCACCAGGCATTAGGGTGTGACAGGAATGAGGAATATACAGAGAAAATTCTGTAGTGCAGTATACCTGGTTTCTGTGGCACGTACACACCCTAGTTTGACGCATAAACAGAATGATCATAGGTAAATGATTCAAGTTTTAGTTCAGAAGGGACTTGGACAAAAGAGAGCTAAAGATTAGCTAGATAACTGATGGGGCAGAAAGAAAAGAGACACAGTAACTCAGATGACAAGTAGGGGAAGATGGGAAGTAATGGGCTTTTAGGTAGTTTAGATAGAATTTAAGATCGACTGAAAGGACGTGTGGATATTTTTTGACCTTGTAATATTTTTGAATAATAATTATAATGATCATACACAAATTATATCTTCACTGTATATAATGTAATAAAAATAACTTTGTAGTATTTTTTTAGCATTTTATTTAGTTTGAAATCATTATTTTACTGATAGTATATGGCATTTGTGGGCTGAGTAAAAAAACATTTGTGCTGGTTGTTGGCACAAACACAGTACCAAGAAGTCAGAATATTTGCAGGGTGGGGTTTGTAGGTTTTTGTCAGTCACATTTGTGGCTGTGTGCTGTGGTATGCAAGGCACCTTCATCCAGTAATAACCTTTTTTAGTGGTCTGTTTCATCTCCACGGAAAGAGCCTAACCATCACAGACTTGCCTGTGTTTGGTGAAGCTTGTTTTGTTTGTGTGTTTCATTTCTTACCCGAGGGCTTGGGTGTCTGCCTACTTTATATAATATTAGGGAGTGGCACACATTTTGGGATATGGGTTAAAGTGAGTAATGCAGGACAAAAAAATTAAAATCAAAAGTGTATTATATATTTTTTAGTGTTAGTTTAATTTTAAGTTCGATTGTTTGTCTTGTGGCTGCAGTGCTGGAGATGTCTGGATTCTCAGTGGTTTTTAATTGTAGGTTGTTACTGACAAGGTTTTTATCATGATTTAATATTGTCTCGCACGGATCTGCCTCTATCAATCATTTTATTACTATTAATAACTTCTGCCTGATTCAGTTTCAGAGCCATTCCTCTTTGTTTATTCGGTAGTCGTTACACAACCTGGGCTGACATGTCTTTTGTTTTACCTCGCATATTTTTGGTGCCATTTGTTTGTTAGTTTCATTTTTATAAAATTTAGGGGAAAAAACATTAGGGATAATTAGGCATGACATGGGCCAGGGAAGAATGTTTTCTTTCAAGTTACCACATTGCTGCACATGTCACTTTTAGATTATCTGAATTTAGTATGCAGGTAACAGTTGTAAAAAGGGGTCTGCTCTTTCCAAATGCACTCCTAGTTCATGAAATTGCTAAGAAGAAATATTTCCAGGGAGTTGCTAGAAAAGACATATTTGACTTCTGTTACTATGAATGTCAAGACGTTTAGGGCAGCACAGTGGTAGGTCTGTTATTATTTTACTATATATGCTACCTCTGGGTAACTTTATTTGCAAGCATGATCTCAATTTGTGCTGTTATGCCGATGATACACAGTTATGTGTCAGTGCTGAGGAGAGACATCAATGTGTGAAGAACATTAGACAGTGAGTGTTTTTCTTTTACTCAGTTCTGATTAAACTAAAGTACTGGTATTAGTACCAGAGGCACCTAGAAATAAAGTTTCTCATGTTTACTGTCTCTTGATGGTCTTTAATTACACCGTGTACAGCTGTAAAATACCTTGATGTGATTATTGATTCTAGCCTTTTAATCTCATGTAAATAATACCACCAGGATCTTTCATTCTTTAATCTAATATCAGAAATGTGCTGGCACTGGATGATGCAGAAAAACTTGCTTTTGTTACCTCTAGGTTGCATTATTGTGATGCCCTGTTGTCTCGTTGTTCTAGTAGGTGCATAAACAAACTGCAGTTAGTCTAGAATGCAGCGGCCAGAATCTTACTATAACTTGACAATATGAACATATTTTTGTTACACTCCAATAAATAGACCTCTATGATACAGTGGCCAGAGAGAATCCACTCAGTAAAAGGCAAAAAAAATCGCTTGGAGTTTGCCAAAAGGCACCTTAAAGCACTTTTAGCCAATGAGAAGCAAAATTCTGTTGTCTGATGAGACAAATATTGATCTCCTTGGGCTTAAAGACATGTCTGGAGGAAACCGGGCACCATCCCTGGAGTGAAGAAACTGCTGTGGGGTTGTTTTCGACAGCAGGAACTGGGAGAATTGTCAGGGTCAAGGTAAAGATGAATGCAACAAAGTACAGAGACATCCCTGAAGAAAACCTGCTCCAGAGAGCACTGGACCTAAGACTAGGGCGAACATGGAATCGTCTTCCAGTTTTTCTTCGGGACTCTGCAATCTCAGTTTCATGTCTAGGTGGGAAAACTTATTTATCTAGTCAAACATATCTTTCATAGTCTCCTATATATCAGGGCTCAGAGCTGGAGGGTTCCTTGTAATGGAGTGTTTTGGTAAACTGGGATATTTGGATGCTGTCGCCCGGCCACTCTCACAAGATCACTCAGGTTTGTTGACGATTAATTGGCTGGCTGTTTTATGTCCCAGGGCTCCCTCGTGTCTGTGTCACCTTCTGGTTCTACCCTGTATTTGGCTGTCATAGCGCTAGTCTGATGGAGTTTCTTATTGCGTTCTGCACAACTTGTGTTTGGATTGACCATTAGTGGATCGTATTTAACTCTCTTTATTTTCTTTTTCTTTCTGTCTTTTCTCCTTTTTATCTTTTCTATACTCTTTTCTCCACTCTTTCGGATGAGCTACACCTAATACAGCAGCGGCACCAGGAGATGTCAGCGACCCTGTGTCGACCGGATTTCTTCCCACTGCTCATATCTCCACACAATCACTTTTATTATTATTTTTAAATTGTATATATTCTTAGTAATAAAACTGTATACAGATTATATTGAGGATGGGTTCCCTTATAAGTCAGGTTCCTCTCAAAGTTTCTTTCTTTCCTTTTCTTACCGGCTCATCTAGGATAAAATGGATGTGTAAATAGAATTAGGGTAAAGGTTTAAATTGGGCTACTGTTTGTCAAAGACGAAGAGGAGAGAAGTGTGTAAAGAGACAGAGAGAGAGAACAGAGAAGTGAAGAGTTTAGGACTTAGGGTAGCTACCCTGAATGTAGCAACGATGACAGGGAAAGGTAAAGAACTGGCTGACATGATTTAGTGAAAAAAGGTGGACATTTTGTGTGTGCAGGAGACAACGTGGAAGGGGAGCAAGACTCTAAGCAGTGGTGCAGATTTTATACTGTTAAATCATGGTGTAAATGGGAAAAGAGTCTGGGTGGTTCTTAAGAACAAATCAACCTTATAGGATGATTTGTTTAAAGCTAGAAATTAAAGGTCTAATTGTGAATGTTCTCAGTGGCAATGCACACAAGTTGGCTGTGAGAAGAAAGAGATATTCTGGAGGGAGCTAGGCAAAGCAGTAGAGCATTACCAGGGAGGAAGGAGGAGAGAGTGGTGATTGGTGCAGATTTCAATGACATGTTGGAGAAGGAAACAAAGGAGATGAGCAAGTGATTGCAAGTTTGGTTATAAGGATAGTAACCTAGAAGGACAATGTTGGTGGATTTTGCAAGGAGGATGCAAATGGCTGTGGTAAATACATATTTCCAAAAGGAGGACAGGGTAACCTAAAAGAATGGAGGCAGGAACACAGGTAGACTACATCCTGTGTAGACGAGGTTACGTAAGAGAGATTTGAGACTGTAAGGTAGTGGCAGGGGAAAGTGTAGCTAGACAGCATTGTATAATGGTTTGCAGGATTTCTCTGGTGATTAGAAAGAGGGAAAAGGCAGTGCAGAGGACCAAATGGTGGAAGTTGAGAAAGAAACAATGTTGTACTGCTTTGGATAGTAGTAAAGAGCTTCTAGATGACTGGGTAGCAGCAGCAACAGTGGTTAGACATACAGGCAGAAATGAACACTTGGATAGATATGAAAATGTACTGACAGGTGAGAAGACTGTGAGGGAAGTAGTATATTGAAGAGATGGTGAATAAAGAGAATTACAAGGAAAGAAGCATGAAAGGCATAGGAATTGTGGAACAGGAGATGGCAGAGATTAGCAAGGTTGAAGTAAGGAAAGCTTTGAAAAAGAATGAAGAAGGAAAAGCGGTCTGACCTGATGACATACTAGTAGAGTTTTGGTAAATGTGTAGGAGAGATGGGAGTGGTGTTTTTGGCTAGATTATTTAGTGAGATTTTTTAAAGTGTAATGATGCCTAAGGAATGGAGTAAAAGTTTACATATACTGATTTTTAAGAATAAGTGTGATGCTCAGAGTTGTAGCAATTGCAAGGGCATAAAGTTAATGAGCCACACAATGAAGATTTAGTAGAGTTGTGGAAGCTATTCTTAGATAATAGGTGACTGTTTGTCAACAGCAGTATGGTTTCATGCCAAGAAAGAGCACCACATAGAGAAGGTCAGAAAGAGGTCCACTGTGAATTTAGAGTATGCTTATGATAGGGTACCCATGATGGAACTGTGGTGTTGTATGGAGAAGTCTGGAATGGCTGTGAAATATATGTTAGGACATGAATGAGAACAGCATGACAGTGGTGGGATGTGCTGTAGGAGTGATGCATGTGGAGGTGGGACTGCATCAATAATCAGTTCTGAGCTCCTGCTTGTTTGTTCGGGTGGAGGTATACTCTGAAAAGGAGGGCAATGAAAGTCAACTGTTAAGACAAAATACATGGGTGTGAATGACAGGGAGGCAGGTAGAGTGGTCAGGCTACAGGGAGAAGTGTTTACAAAGGTGCAGGCATGCAGGTACTTAAACTGTCTAATAAAATGGGTAGTGTGGAAAAGAGGTATAGAAAAGAGTGAAAGCATGATGGAATGGATAGAGAAATGTGTCTGGAGTGATGTGTGCCAAAAGTGTCAGGACAAAAGTTAAAGAAAAGGTTTAGAAGAGAGTAGTAAGACCAGGCTTGTTGTATGGTTTGGAGACACTGGCACTAACTAAGAGACAGGAAACACGTGGAGGTGGCAGAGCTTTGGGAGTGACCAGGATGAACAGGGTTAATTCAATTCAATTTTATTTATAAAGTGCTTGGGACATTATCTCAAATCAGCCTTACAGAAACAGTTTATCCCAGATGAGCGACGGTGGCAAGGTAAAACTCCCTAAGGAAGAAATAAAAAATCCTTAAGAGGAACTAGACTCATAAGGGAACCCATCCTCATTTGGGTTCTACATTTCCTTCTGTATATATCACTAACAATAATATATAACGTTTAAAAATAATAATAATAAATGTGAATGGGCAGTCGGAGGAAATCTGGCAGGAGCAGGGTCGGTGACATCTCCTGGTGCTTCCACCGTCTTAGGTGTAGCTCATCCGAAAGAGTGGAGAAAAGAGTGAGAGGGGATAGAAAAGAGAGAAATGGAAAAAGAATAAAAAGAGTGTTAGATACCATCCAACATCTAATGGTCAATCGAAACACAAGTTGTGCAGTGAGCAAAAAATAAACTCTGACGAACTAGCGCTATGACAGCATAACTACAGGGTAGAACCAGAAGTTGCCAGCTACTTCACCGTCAACAAACCTGAGTGATCTTGAGAAGTTTTCAGCCTAGACTTGAAGACTGATTGTGTCTGAGTCTCGAACACTAATTGGAAGACTATTTGATAGATGTGGGGCTCTATAAGAGAATGTAGCCCTCATAATATGAGGTATCAGCAAATAGCCTGCACCTTTTGATTGAAGTGAGAGTGGTGGTTCATTAGAAACCAGAAATTCAGTAAGGTACTGTGGGAGAACCTTGTGGGACACAAAGGTTTACCCTACTGTGCATAGAATAATGAGTAATAATGTTCAGTCAAACAACACCTGAACCAGTACAGGGCTGTTCTTTTTATTCCAACAACATTTTTTAACCTATAAAGAAGAATAGCGTGATCAATGGTGTCAAAAGCTGCACTTAGGTCAAGCAATATATGCATGGAAACAGAACCTTGATTAGAGGCCAGTAGCAAATCATTCACAACTTTAACCAGGGCTGTCTCTGTGCTATGATGGGGCCTAAATCCTGACTGACAATTAATACAAATATTATTTTTATTCAGATATGAACATAACTGCTGCGCTACAACCTTTTCTAGGATCTCAGAGGGAAAGGAGAAGTTAAATATTGGTCTATAATTTGACATATTTCAGGGGTCAAGTTTAGGTTTTTTAATCATAGGATAGGATAACTTCTAATTTTAATGATTTAAGGGCATAGCTAGTACTAAAAAAGGAATTGATTTTTATTAGAGGTTTGATTTATTTTTAGTAGTACATTTTTAGGTTATGTTGTGGGTATAAGATCTAATATGGATGTTGTAGATTTTGATGATGAAACTAGTGAGATTAACTCTGTTTTATGGACTGGATTAAAGTAGGATAATCTCTGGTCTGAGGTTAATATTTTGACATCTAGTTAACTTGGATTACTCAGGTTTCCAGTATTGATTGACAGTATTGATTTTGTGCCTTGATGTTTATTTAATTTTTAATTCTATTGGCAAGAAGAAATATTTTGCTTTAGCAGCACTAAGAGCTTTCCTGTTATTTACGAGACTCTGTTTATATGCTGCTTGGTACACAACTAGGTTTGTCTCACACCATTTATGCTTTAGTTTAGTAGTGGTCTGTTTTAGGGTCTGTGTGAAATCATTATACCAATGTGCTAGTTTCTTTAACTTACTTAAAGAAAGAAAGAAGATTACTCTATTCTTTGAGTAATCTTCTTTTAAGTAAGGCTATTGTTATCCAGAGTACAATGAACTATTGACTCTAGGTGCTCATCTGCCTGATTAAGCTTAGTGGGGTTGGAGGGTGATAAAATCATAGTTGATAATGGTCTAAAAGTGGATATCAACATGTGGAAGTATAACTACAGTTGAAACCTGGGGGTCTGTAAATGATAAATAATGATATAGAGTCTATAGACTTATTTTTTCCGGTTTCACAAGATATTTTTGTAAAAAAAAAAATTAAATGAGTTTAGATTTTGCTGAGGTTTGTATGTGATGGCTATATTATTATTTTCATTATAATAGATGACAGCTACACCTCCACCTCTACCAGTTAAACGGTTGAGGTTGGGATATGAAATTATATCCAGGAGGACTATCTTCATTTAATACTACATACTCATCTGGTTTGATCCATTTTTATTTAAACAAAGTACGTTTAGTACACTGTCTCAGTATGGTGAAACCTAGGTGACAACTCTAAGCAGCTAGCAGACGTTTGGAATAGCCTGTTTGTCTGCTCCGTGGCCTTGGCTCTGGGTTGTCATGGTTTAATTTGCCCTGTTTTAAGACTATGTCCTATTCTACAAGATATGAGAACAGCACATTTCCTGAGTGGGATGGATACCGTCCTGCCCTTACAGGCCAGTCCTACCCTCAAAATTACTCCAATTATCTATAAAGCCTACATTGTTTTTTGAGCACCACTAGGACATACAGCAGTTCAGTGACCATAACCTGCTGTAAGTTACATCACCACACCGCATTGGGAGGGGCCAGAGCAGATTACTTCATCTGACATCACCTTCACTAATTTACACACCTTTATAATATTATTTGTGACCAGTACTGTTGGTGGTTGTTGCTAACCTAGGCTATGACAGATCGGGTATCAAGGAACATTGGAGAACTATATTATTGGAGAAGCATATTGTTTTTTTGGCAGATGTTTTGCACCAGATGTCCTTCCTGACATAACACACACCATTTACCTGTACTTGGGACTGGCACTATAAATACACTGGCTTGTGCTCTTTAATGGCTTGTTTGGTAGAAGTTATATTACTAAATAGTAAATAATTTACTTACAGTGGTAGGAGAGTCATAAATAACCAACAGACCCAACATGTGTGATATTCAGGCTTATTCATTTGTGTAATTGAAGAATTAATTGAAAGTGGCATGTTCAAAATAATAGCAGTGTGTAGTTGAATTAGAGAGGCCATTCATTCTGTAAAAACAGATGTCAATTAGGTATCCCTTATTTATTGATGAAACCAACACATCATATGTGCATTTCTCTCTGAAAATAAAATAAGAAAATTCCTGATATTGTTCAGAAGAACATCACACTTTGATTAACATTTAGTGGAGAGGGCAATCAATATAAAGAAGAGAAGAAAATAATAACCTGCTCGGCTAAAATGATCTTCAATGCTTTTAAATGGAAACCAAAACCATATAGATGTAGAAGAAAACGAAAGACTACAAGTTGAATGAACTGAATAATAGCTAGAATGGTAAAGACTCAGCCAATGATCCAGGGACATTAAAGATCTATCAGAATCTATGAGCAAGATGTCCTTGCAAAATCCCAGCGATTTGTCATTGACTGGCCTATTGAGAAATGGAGAAACATTTTGTTGACTGATGAAAGTAAGGGTTCTTTTTTGGTCCAAGGGCCACAGACTATGTGGGACAGATCCCCAATCACTGTAGTCAAGACAAAGTACAGTGAAGCTTTGTCCTGAAGTTGTTATAATATATGGGTATGTTTCTTTTACTATGCTTTCAGGCCTATTTGGCACATTCCAGGTATCATAGATCAGTTTACATAAAATATTAAAATCAGCTTTCTGCTGATGAGTAAATGCCCTTGAAGTGGGTGTTTCAACAAGAAACCATAATAAAACCAGCAAGCAAGCAGCATCTTTGTTCCAGACCAACAAAATTTAAGTTATAGAGTGGTCAGCTCAATTCCAGGTCCTTAACCTGATGAACCTGAACTTGTGGGGTTACTCTAAAAATTTTAGGAAGTCTGGAAATCATCCTGAGCTTGTAGACACCATAACACAAATGTGAAGCAGTTCTCAAAAACCATAATTATACAACTAAATGTTAGTCTAGTGATTTACAGGAATCTAAAGTTTTATCAGTTTTCACAGAAATTTGAGTTTGATTCTTGACTTTGAACACTTATTTTAAACACAACTGTATGTATATACTGTGTGTGTGTGTATATGTATATGTATAGTGAATCCGGAAAGTATTCAAAACGCTTTTCTAACTTCTTGAGGGGCTGAGCATGATATCGTACAAACCCTGTTTAAATTGTAAATAAAAATGGAAAGCAATAATTTACAATTCTCTAATACTGATATTGTATTCACAATAGAACATATCAAATGTCGAAAGTGAGACATTTTAAAATTTCATGCCAAATTTTGGCTCATTTGAAATTTCGTGACAGCAAAACATCTCAAAAAAGATGGGACGGGGCAATAAAAGAATGGAAAAAGTTAAAGGTACAAACAATTCAAATTATTTGTTCAATTGGCAATAGATTATTAACATGACCGAGTACAAAAGAGCAGCTTGGAGTGGCAGCGGCTCTCAGAAGTACAGGTACATCTTAATAATTTAGAATATCATCAAAAATTTATTTATTTCAGTAATTAAATAGAAACAGTGAAATGCATACATTTTATAGATTCATTACAAATCTATATTCGTTACTGTTGATGATTATGTCTTACAGCCAATGAAAACCCTATCATATTCAACACAAAACACCTGCAAAGTCTTTAAGTGTTAAAATGGTTCCTTAGTCTGGTTCAGTATGTTACACAATCATGGTGAAGACACTGGCTACAACTGTCGCATTCCTTGTATCAAGCCACTCTTGACCAAGAGACAACGCCAGAAGCATCTTACCTGGGCAAAGGAGAAAACGAACTGGACTGTTGCTCATTGGTCCAATGTGTTGTTTTTAGATGAAATTTAATTTTGCATTTTATTTGGAAATCACGGTCCCAGAATCTGGATGAAGAGTGGAGATGCACACAATCCAAACTGCTTGAGGTCTAGTGTGAAGTTTTCACAATCACTGATGGTTTGGGGAGTCATGTCATCTGCTAGTGTAGGTCCACTGTGTTATATAAAGACCAAAGTCAGCACAGTCATCTAGCAGGAAATTTTCCAACATTACAATGCCAAACCACATACTGCAATTACAGCATCATGGCTGGGTAGAAGGGTAGAAGGTACTGAACTTGAGCAACTTGTCTCCTTAGTCCTCAGACTGTTGTAAAAAGAAAAGTGATTGTCTCACAGTGGTAAACATGGCCTTGTCCCAGCTTTTTTTTAAATCATCAAATTTTTGATAATGATACATTTTCTCAGTTTAAACATTTTACATGTCATCTATGTTCCATTCTTAATAAAATTTGGAATTTTAAAACTTCCACATCGGTGCATTCTATTTTTGTTTACAATTTGGTCTTTGTCCCAATTTTTTGGAATCGGGTTTGTACATTCAAACATGTGAAAGTAAAGGTTCTTGTATGTTTATCGGCTATATCTCTAAACACTAAAAATGCTTTTATAACTTTACATGATATAAGTTTCTTACAGTAGCAATTTATTTTAATAAAACATGAGTTAAAATTAACCTAAAGATATATAAATTAAAGGTGTTTGTACATTTATGAGATGTGTGTCTGGAAAAACTTTACATCATGAATGTCTTACGCTAGCAGTATATTGCAATTAAAACATTAAATTAAATTAAATATTAGCAAACTTTACATCACAGTAGCAGTGTTTTTACCATATAATATAAATAAAAATTAAACCTAGTGATGTATTATCAAACTAAAGGTTATAATATGTTTATCAGATGTGTGTTTTTACAATTCATGTTCCACAAAAATTAAACAATTCCTCTTTTGAACCTTTAATTTTTCCATCCTCTTACCTTGTCCGAAATTTCAAATAAGCAAAAATGTCTCACTATGTTCTATTGTGAATACACTATCAGTTTTTGACATCTGTAAATTATTGCATTCTGTTTTTATTTACAGTTAGTACTTTTGTCCCAACTTTTTTTGGAATCGGGTTATATGTATACATTTTATAAAATACATGTTATATAACCAAAAACTCTTTCTCTTGAATGAAATGTGTTTTTCAGCTGCTGGATATTAACTGGACAGGGCTGAGTAACATACTTGACATCCCAGGACTGAAGTGAGTAATTTTTCATTATGATATTATACATATTTGGACAAAAGAAATCAAGACATGCAGTGCATCCGAAAAGTTTTCACAGCGCTTTACTTTTTACACGTTTTATGTTACCAAAAATCACTTAAAGCACTTTCACATGACCTAGAAACAAAATTCTCTGGTCTGATGAAACAAATTTTGAACTCTTTGTCCTTTATACCAAACATCGTGTCTGGAGAAAACCAGGCACCATCCCTACAGTGAAGCAAAGTGCCGCATCGTCATGCTGTGGAGTTGTGTTTAGGCAGCAGGAAGTGGGAGACTAGTCAGTATTTATTCGTAAGGTGGAAACTAAGTATTTGGTCCATAACAAACAAGCAAGCTTTTTCACTCTCAGACGTCAGAATAACTTCTTTAAGAAGCTTTTCTGTCTGCCGCTCCTTACCTGTATTAATGGCACCTATTTAACCTTATTATCTGTATAAAAGACAGCGGTCCATAGCCTCAAACAGTCAGACTTCAAACTCGACCATGGGAAAGAACAAGGAGCTACTGAAGGACACCAGAAAGAAAATTGTAGACCTGCACCAGGCTAGGAAGAGTGAATCTACAATAGAAAAGCAGGTTGGTGTGAATAAATTAACTGTGGGAGAAATTGTAAGAAAATGGAAGACGGACAAAGCTATTGATGATCTCTCTCGATCTGGGGCCTCAAGATCTCATCCTGTGGGGTCAAAATGATCATGAGATCAGTTAGCAAAAATCTGATTAATGAACTGTAGTGAACTGGGACCAAATGAACAAAGTGACCATCAGTAACACACTATGCCATGCAAATCAAATCTTGCAGTACCAGGCGTGTCTTCCTACTTAAGCTAGTACATGTCCAGGCCCATCTGAAGTTTGACAAAGAGCATATGCATGATCCAAAAGAGGATTGGGAGAATATTATGTGGTCAGTATAAACATTTGGTAAAAACTTAACTCGCAGTCTTTGGAGGAAGAAGAATGCTGAGTTGTATCCCAAGAATACCACACCTGCTGTGAAGCATGAGGGTGGAAACATTAGGTTTTTGGGCTTTTTTACTCTAAAGAGGACCACTGATCCATTTTAAGGAAATAATGAACGGGGCCTCATGAGATTTTAAGCCAGAACCCTTTTCCATCAGTTAGAGCATTAAAGGTGTAATGTGGCTGGATCTTCCAGCATGACAGTGACATAAACACACCGCTCGGGCATTGTAGGAGTGGCTCTATAAAAAGCACCTCAAGGTCCTGGAGGAGATCTGCCTGCAGGAATGGGCCAGAATACTAGCTACAGTGTGTTCAAACCTGGTGAAGACTTACAGGACATGTTTTACCTCTGTCATTTCCAACAAAGGTTATGTTATTGATCAAATACTTAAAAATTCTTTTAAAATCCTACAATGTGATTACCTAGGTTTTTTTCATTTTATCTCTCATAGTTAAAGTGAACCTATGATGAAAATTACAGACCTATCTCATCTTTTTAAGTAGGAAATCTCGCATCAGTGACTGGATAAATACTTTTTTGCATCACTGTATATGCAGAAAATGTAGAAAAACAATTTATGTGATACCAATTTATGATATGATAATTTAGAATACACTTAGCTGCGGACAGAATTCAGTAAAGAGACAGCTCTAGGGGGGGAAAAGCTATTCCTTATAATTTTTGTTCTGATCTGGAGGTAGAAAGAGTATGAGCTGGGTGGAATCCTGAAAAATGCTATAATCTATAATCTTCTGGGCTTGTATGCAATGGATAGTGCTGTGGCCTTACATAAAGAAAGACCCGGGTTCGATCCCTGGGTGGGGTGACCTGGGAAATATCTGTGTGGATAGGGTGCATGGGTTTACTCCAGTTGCTCCAGTTTCCTGCCTCAGTACAAAGACATGCATACTAGGTAAATTTGGAAATGCTAAATTGTCATTGACATTTTTATTGATGTGTGACTTTGTGTATAAGATAAAATTGGGTATTTGTGAGCATGACCTTGTTCCTGTCATTAGAAATGGCCACTGGTGCTGAACATAGCATTGAACAATAAATATTGTAAAAATTCTCTATTTTGTTTTGTTCTTTTTTACATAGATTGTTCATCGTAACTTGTTCTGTGCTTCTGTGCAAGCTTATAACTGTGAGCGAAATAAGGCAGATGTCCACATACCAGAGACTCTGATTGGACATTTGTTTTTTTTTTTCTCTTCCCAATATTTTCTGTTGTAATAGAGTGTATAAAAAGCCAGAGGAAGGAGAGCAGAGCTCCTTCGGGTCGGTCCTCTAGGATCTGTCATGTCTTCTTTATTTTTATTTGCTGCTTAATAAACTTATTAATACTAAATTAGTAAATGACTATCTGAGTTTAACTTGATAGTCAGTGAAGTCAATTTTGACAAATTTCCTATATAATGCAAAGCAATAGCTTCGCACTGATTGATGGGGATGTCAAAAGCTGTCAGATAGGGTGCAGTGAAATTGCTCAATCCACTGTTATAATGTACGATCACTGAGCAGACTCCAGAATGTGGGAAACATCCTCCATAGACAAGTTGACCCTTGTATCTCCTTTACTACATAAGTTAGCCTCTCAAGTTTTACACTTGCCTCTCAAATCAACCGCATGTGGCCAGTCGCTGTGTAACCTTCGGCTGGGTGTTTCTTGATGATTTCTCTGCTCTTGTTATACCATGGTACAGAAACAGTCAACAAGTGCAACTGTTGCTGAAAAAACTGGCAACACACCCCAGAGGTGCAACGATCTGTACGTGGTTAGTCACTCAAATTGCCTCATTTACTCAAAGCTGGTAAATGTTGCCTTCTGCTGTACACCTCATATAAGAGCCAAATGTAATTGTGATGTAATAACCAACTGGAACCGTTTATGTATGATGATATGCCACCAGCCATGTGTTCCTAATCCAGTGATCATTCGGTATAGTCTGTTTAATGAAAGCAAAGTGTTTTATGATCAAAAGTTTGTGTATGTTTCACTGCCTGTCTTTTTTAGTGGGCTGTGTGATGGTGTGATTGAGGACATCATTTGCAGTTACTTGGTGCTTCCTCAGAAAATCACCATTCCACTGGTAGGAGAAGCACAACTGGCCAATTTACGCTTTCCGATGCCAAAGGTATCTACTTACCTTCACATACATGCTTTCATTTCTTTCTATACAACACTTTTATCTAATAAATTAGGTCTGGTTTGAATTTGATGATTTAAACTTAAATCCTTAGCTTGCAGAAGTAAAGGGTTCTTCTACCCTTTTCTTTATTAATGGATAATTGCTCTCACTGTGATTTACTGAAACCCGGAGTATTTGTAATGGCTTTGAAAAACTGCCGTCCTGTTTTCCACAGATTTTTGAATCCTATTAAAATGTCCTCTTGTGCTGCTTTTTGAAACAGTTTTACCGTCATCACATTTCTAGAAAGTTTAATTTTAAATAGTTTTTTGATTCAGTAGATCTGACAGTAGTCACGCCTGGGTGTGGATAATCAAATTGACCCCAGTAGTCATCTAAATCTGGTAAAGTAGTTGATTTAGTAGCAGCCTGGATAGCTCTATAGGGTAGAGCTTGCTTCTGGTAAAAAAAAGCCATGAGTGGTACTAACTGGGGGTCAAATCCACAGGTGGGGCTACCCCGGCTGACAAGAGATTGGGATGCCAGTCTATCAGTTTGCTGTATCCTATATAGCATATCTGTGAAACCAAACATCTCAAAGCGATGACGATGTATGGCATAACAATTTGCATACCTGAGCAAAATTTTTGCATTAATGAATGATATTGTGTTTATTAATGAACTAGAACACTATGTAAATTAATGTTTATTAATGAACTAGAACACTATGTAATTTAATGTTTATTGATGAACTAGAACACTATGTGATTTAATGTTTATTGATGAACTAGAACACTATGTTAAAAGCAAATATGTAAAACGTTTGGAGGAATTAAAAAAAAAAAAAGGTTATTTACAACACTGTAATTTATTACAATTCATTAATACATTGCATATAATATGATATGACACATTACAGGTGGATTTAATATTTGTTAGTCTGACTATCTATGTATTTAAGAGAAATGTCCAGTAATTTTAAGATATTCTTAGTTAACTTAATGAGTTAGATATAATTAAACATTTATTTATATATATCAAGATTATGCCAGTTTTATGTCTAGAAATCTTTTGGGGTGTTACTCCATAGCATTAATGTAGAACTACCCCATTCCCCAAACCACCTTATATAATTTAATCAAAGTTTACAGTTTAAAAAAATGCATTTCCAGAACTATGTACTAAGTATATTCATATCAATTTTATCTTTCTGTTGCTACACTTAAATGAATGGGCTTGTGTATTTGGATTTTCAGAGTGTTCTACGAGTCCATTTTCTAGAAGCTCAGAATTTGTTGGCCAAAGACAGGTTTTTGGGAGGTCTGATCAAGGGGAAATCTGATCCATATGGGGTCATTAAGCTCGGCAATCAGCTCTTCCAGAGCAAGGTCATCAAGGACTGCCTGAATCCCAAATGGAATGAAGTGAAGGAGGTTTGTTTTTTTCATGTTTTACCAGTGTATAACCCAAGTTAGCAGTGATAGTGAAGTAAAGGGGTGTACAGTATGTCTGGAATTAAAGACCGCTAGTAGAAGTGTTGTATGTTGATCTCACAGTAGTTAATAGTGTGTGATCAGAATGCTATAGATTTTGGAGTGTAGTTTTCTAAACCATGCCATAACAGGGATGGACAGCATACCCATATCAGGAAATGAACAACTGTGAATTGTCATTGTCAAAAATGTCATATTTAGTAGTAAATCATATCTATGAGTGACTGAGTGTTTTTGTGTGGGTTTTAGTTGTTGGTGTATGATCACTCAGGACAGAACTTGGAAATTAACCTCTATGATGAAGACCCTGATGAAGATGATTTCCTTGGCAGGTAAAGTGTCTGTATTAAAGTTTTATTTTACTATAACAATATTATCTAGAACAATCATTGAGTTGGGGACAGTGAAAAATCTTATAGGCTTTATCTTTACCTATGAAATCTATTTTCTATGAGATTTAGAGGGAATGGAATGATGTCAGTTTTGCAGTGAAACACCACCAGCAATTCGAGTGGCACTTGAATGAGTCAGTGACACAACTTAACAACAAGAGTTAAATGATATGATGTTACTTGGTACATACAAGCTTTATGGATACATATTTATTTGTTCACTACTTGGTTTAATGTCCCAGGTTCAGTTATTAGTTAGTTGATTCTGATCCACTGATTTGTTTAATATAATCATGTTTGGTCATTACTTGAAATGCAGAGTAACCTTTGACCTGAGTGAGTTTAACCTGCTTACTTTAACTTGTGATTTAATACAATTTCTTTCTTTTTCCAGATTACTGATTGATCTGAATGAGTTGGAGAAAGAGAAGAAAGTGGATGAGGTTTTTTTAATTCTGTTTTTGAAAAAATGTTTTAAACTTTGGAGTTTTATTTTAAATATTTATAGATAAAGGGATTTAAAGTCTGAATAATCAGATTTAATCTGGTCATGTTTTATAGTGGTTTGTGCTTGACGAGGGGAGCAACGGAAAACTACACTTGAAACTAGAGTGGCTCTCACTTCTTGCCACAGGAGAGAAGCTAGACCAGGTGACACACACACACACATACAAAGCAATTAACACACATACAATTAAACCAATGCATTCAAAGAAATAACTATTCAGAATGTTTAACCATACAAAGGTAAGTGAGTAAATAATATAAATATGGTGCCTTGCAGTGGTATTGTATGTCAATCAGTGGACATTTCTACAGACAACAACAATAAACAAAGAAGTGTTGATTTGTTTGTGAAATTTGTTAATTTGTACCTGATTACATACAGATAACATGTTTATATTTATCATATACGTTTGTTTTTGACCACATCTGTTTAGCATCATAATAGTTAGTGCATTACTAGGGCCACAGACCTTAAGACTACAGTATTAACAATGTAATTCTTCTGATATGTTGGTACCATTGTAAAGTGGAATAAATTTGGAGATTCCTCTAAGTTTTCTTGATCAAAATCAGCAAATTGTCTTGTCTTCTGTTGTTGTAATTGTGTTTATGCACATGTTGTGCTGCAGTCTTGCAAGTTTGCAGTAGTGTATTTTATGTAGTTTGGTATAGAAGGTCATTTTATGTAGCGGCCGGTTCATTGAGAACGCTGTCTTGTTTCACTATGCACTGTACACACAGTATGTGGCTAAAATGACAATATAAATCACTTGGCTTGCCTGGAGCAAATTCTGTACCTTTTTAGCCTAGGGCAGTTGTCTGTGGCCGCCGATGGCAAAACATCAGCAGAACATAGTTAAACCTGCTCTGCCTTGCCCATCTGGCATCCAGATGTCAGTGTTTTGCAGGTCTGGGGTGACATGATAGCAGGTGATGAGTTGTTAATCAATTCCAAGGTGTCAGCATTGAGGAACCAGGTGGCTGAAAGCCTGGGTGGTGTGTTTTTATTACTGAAAGGCTTATCAAACATTCACGATAGGAAATATCTCTTATAGCCAGGATGTGTATGTTGAACCGTAAGAATTTCATTAAAGGCATTGCTCACCATGTCTAACGAGGATTGAGTGTCTTTGCTGTCTTCAGGTCCTCCCAATCCCCACTGATCTGTGCTCACATTAAACACTTGAAAAGGACCTGAAAGAGCTTTTGTCTTCACAGTGTTGTTGTTTATTTTGAAGAAAGGAATGTGTAGGCACACTGTCGATTTCGTGGTTTACTTTCTTTGTGGCAGTTTGGAATTGTTTCGTGATGCATAGCTCTCTAATTTGCCCTATATACTTAATGATTATGCACTACATTTGCTTTTCTATGGCAACCCCTAATGAAAGGGAGAGGCCAAATGAAAAATTAAAATATTAAGCCGATTAGAGTATGTATGGTACTTTACATATTTGTTCCAGAGCACATTGCATCAGTCACTCCCAGAAAATAGGAACAAATACATTCAGGATATGGTTAAAACAAGGCATGTTTTAGGTGGCATTTGTAATGTAATGTAATTCTCATAGATTCTTAGAATAATTTAATATTATTATGCACTTTAGAGGGATATATACAGGTACATCTCAATAAATTAGAATATTATCAAGAAGTCAATTTATATTAGTATTTCAATACAAACAGTGAAATGCATATATTATATAGATTCTTTACACAGTGATCTATTTTGTGTTAATTTCTGTTAATGTTGATGATTGTCTTACAGCCAGTGAAAACCCAAAATCAACAATGTGAACCATTTGATATTTCTGCATAAATATGATAGATCCCTTTTTTCAAAATAACACATGGTGCCCACTCACACCTGATTGTCATCCCATTGATTTAAAACACCTGACTTTAACTTCACCTTCCAATTAACTGCTAATTTTAGAGGTTCACATACATTTGCCACTCACAGTTATATAGTAATGGATCATATTCCTCAATAAATAAATGATCATTTATAATTTATAATTAGTATTCTTTGTTTAACTGGGTTCTCTTTATCTACTTTTATGACTTGTGTAAAAATCTAATGATGTACGAGGTGATCTTTATGCAGAAATATGGAACATTCATAAGGGTTCACAAACTTAGAAGCACCACTGTGTATGAATGCAACCTGGATCATATCATGAAGATTGTTACATTCAATTATAGTCTTTTCTTAATAGCATTGCATTAGTTTAGAATTTTTTATACTGTTTAACTGTTGTATATTCAGTTGTTGTACATGTTTGAAGTAAAAGGTAATGGGTATGTTTTTGTTTGATATTCCAGGTACTGAGCAGTATTAGGGCTGATAAAAACCAGGCGAATGATGGTCTCTCCTCATCCCTATTGCTTGTACACCTGGACTCAGCTAAGAACCTCCCTGTAAGTTGTGATTTACACACAAACATGTCTCTCTTTTGCTAATTATATATATATATATATATATATATATACACACACACACACAGGGGTTGGACAATGAAACTGAAACACCTGTCATTTTAGTGTGGGAGGTTTCATGGCGAAATTGGAAAAGCCTGGTGGCCAGTTGCACCAGTAAGAGTGGAGTGTGAAGGTTCAATTAGCAGGGTAAGAGCACAGTTTTGCTCAAAATATTGCAATGCAAACAACATTATGGGTGA
>JAOUQV010000040.1:1783181-1794437 GCA_028565295.1 Aspidoras spilotus
TCCCATAAACACACACACACTCCTAAACCTTGTGGACAGTCTTCCCAGAAGAGTTGAAGCTGTTCTAGCTGTAAAGGAATCGACGTCATATTGAACCGTATAGATTAGATCATATGTGAGTCAAGGCAGGTGAGCGAATACTTTTGGAAATATAGCGTATGTGTGTATATTAGAGAAGAAGTTTTCTGTATTATTTCTCTTTGATATATTGTACAATACAATGACAATAGGAACAATATTAGAGTTACATGAGTTAATGTACTTCTGTAAAAACGACAACTACTTTTTGGGTCCTGGACTTGATTCCCGGGTGGGACGTCCTGGATTCTTTCTGTGTGGGGTTTGCATGTTCTTCCCGTGGGTTGGTTCTGGGTGCGTCTCCATTGTTTACACTAGTACAATTTTAATATCTATTTACAATTAAAAAGATCATTTCCAAGTCAGAGAAACAAAATATAGCACCATGGGGAAGAAATGTCATATCAAACACTGTCATGTTACACCAGCTCTCTGTAATGTGTACACACACACACACACACACACACAATGAGAATCGGTGTCGCCTATAATCATTATTACACCATGAGTAATTATCTAATAACCCCCTGTAAAGGAGCGTAACTTTCTAATCTGCTCATAATTAGCATTTCAATGATCCCGCTGCTAATGGCCGACCTTCAGCAACTCGGGCCCGATCTTAATTAAGTCCTAATATCAACCATTATCACTACGCACGAAAGTAGGCATGACGGAAACGCAGAGGGTCTCAGGTAGACTAATTTGGGAGCAATTATCTCTTTGTGTCGAGAGATTTAGCCGATTAGCCGCACGATTTCACGCCCATTTGAGGAATTCCTCAGTAGGAAGCACACTTTAATCAGTTCCGCTGAAAAGAGTAAAAAAGAAAGAGTGTGTGAGCGTGGCGTGTATGTGTGAGTGCCAAAAAATCAGCAAAACACTACGTATAGTGTTAGAATATTCTGGAACTCTTACAGATTTCTCTTTGTTGTAATTCCCTGCTGCGGATAATAAGAATATTAATAATCCGTATACACTGAAGGATGCTGGAATGGCCGGGAATTGCATACACTGGTACCTCCAGGTATGAGCTCTTGCACATACGAGTTTTTCAAGATACGAGCCGCGGCTCGAGCAAAATTCCTACTCTAGATATGAGCTCAGATCCAAGATACGAGCCGAGCTTCGGAACTCCACAGAGTCCACAGGGAAGCCCCACAATCCCTCATCTGGTTCTTCTCAGTGTTACTGCACAGAGGCGGGTAAAAGCAAACGTCGTTGGGTAGGATAAAGTATAAAAGGGCTGTAAGTAAAGATGCAGCAAGTGCAGCCAGAGACAGAGGATTACAGTAAAGTGTATGGTACATGATGCTAAGCGTAGACTAAGTTTAAAGTTAAGTTTATTTTTTTACAATTGACGTAATTTTGTGAATTGATTTAAATTCATCGTGAATTCTCCTCAGCCGCTCTCTGTTAGCCGCGTTCATCTGTCGCCAAGGTAAGATTAAAGTACCGTATTGTCTTTTTCCTAATTAAAAACATGTATGTTCTCAGAATTACGGATATTTCTGGAGACTTGTCCGAGGGCTGGAACGGATGAAATCTATCTCCATTATTTAAAATGGGGAAGATTTGTTACGAACTCGGCTCTGGGACGAATTAAACGCGTATCTCGAGGTACCGCTGTATAATAATTGCTTAAAAATGTTTCTGTTCTAAGAAATGACTAAGTCCATTTCAAGCACACAAACTAATTACTCTAATACATGCTATGACGGGGTAGTGAGCTGGCGTGTCAGTAGCGAGTGAGACCTCTGTCCCGTACAGACCTCTGCATTAAACTTATCCAATGTGAGAAAGTTTGTTTTATTTGTTTAGATGTAACCGTGGTTTAATCTGTGACATCATGGACTATCACACGCCTCACATTTAGCATTGATCACATTGATTGACTATAATTTCACCATTACATTTACAGGTAATCCTGAAAGTTTGCATACTTTTGCCTCTTAGGGCGATGTAATATTGGATCATGCTAGCATCGCCCACACCTGGGATGACAATCAATTCATTTGATCTCCAATAACATCATAATGATTATTACTAATAAAATTAGTCGTATCTTTTTTAAGCGATTAGCACTAAGTTATTTTATATGCAATTTGATGCGAACATTTCTTCTAACGTTAGTGGCTACAACATGCGCGTAAAGGTTTATTGTCTGATATTAGCATTTATTTGCTACATATATTATTACGGCATGAACATGAAATATAAGCCATATTTAAATGAAGAAACCTCAAACACACACACACACATACACACACACAGACAAATATACAGGGGAGCCTATAATTGCGAGCTCTTAGCATAACTTCCACCTGATTTCCATTGCTAATATTAACGCTCGGTTTGGCGTGCGGTGCCAGATTACGCCTTATCCCTCTTCCACACAGCGCGATTCTTTACGCTCTAAACGTTTTTGCTTATCGACGAGACACAACGATCGACACTCTGCGTCCTCGCCCCCCCAGAGACTTCAAGAGGAGTCACATCAAGGCTCTCGATGTTCATGCACGACTAAACTTTAGCCACACGCGATCTGCGGTGCTAAATCCCTAAATTAAACAGTGTAATTGCTGTAAGTGTACGCGTCGATCCGTGAATTACACACCATTTAATGAATGAATGAACGCACTGTCTCTTAATGGTGCTTTGTTTTTGTAACAAAACGCAAAGATGAAAAGGTTCGACTACATAATAACTTCCTGTTTGGTTCTAAACGCTAAAAAGCCGCAATAGCATCCAGGATATTCATGTAATTCTAGAGAGAGAAAGAGAGAAGGAATGAAAAACAAGAGTGGAATAGAGAAAAATAAACAGAAGGAAATAAAGGCAGAATAACAGAGAGAAAGAAATAAAGGAAAAGGAGAAAAAGAAGCGAAACAGAGAGAAATATAGAGAATAAAGAGAGAAATGTATATAGAGGATATAAGAGAGATAATTAGAGACAGAGAGAATTGAAATAAAGTTATAATAAAGATAAATAGATGGAATAAAATGAAGAATAAGAACAAAATATAGAAAAAAGTGAACGAGAATAATAAAAACTCAGCTAATTTAATCATTTATTCATTCTCTATACCCGCTTAATCCTAGTTTTAGGGTCACGGGAAAGCCAGTGCCCACCTGGCAACTCTGGGCGTGAAGGCAGGAACAACCCTAGAAAGGGTGCCAATCCATCATAAGGCATTCCTAAACCTTGTGGACAGCCTTCCCAGAAGAGTTGAAGCTGATCTAGCTGCAAAGGGACCGACGTCATATCGAACCCTGTGGATTAGCTCATATGTGAATCAAGGCAGGTGAGCGAATACTTTTGGAAATATAGTGTAAATACGAGGGTTAATCAATGAGGGATAGAACTAGAGACAATGAAAGAAAGAAAGAAAGAAAGAAAGAAGCGGAGCGGTGTCAGGTGTGTATGTGTTTTCCTTGAAGAAAATTAGACTTCCAATCATCTAGCTTTTAAAACAGCAGGTGCGTCTTGTCTTTATCCCCACCTCTGGATATGTGTGTGTGTGTGTGTGTGTGTGTGTGTTTTAGCCAACTCATAGGGTTCAGTAACCCGCAGCAACCCACATACTCTACTCTGCAAAGAAATCAAGGAATCTGGTGGAATTTCAGTGTGTGACGTGCGCAAGCCTTAGTCGAACACCCGTGATCTCTGACCCACATCCCAACAGCTTTACACGTGGTAGAGGTATACATTTTTCTTTACTTAGTAACGTTCTCCCCGTGTTTGTGTGGGTTTCCTCAGGGTGTTTGGTTTCCTCACACAGCCCAAAGACATGCTTGCTAGGTGAATGGGAGATGTCAAATTGTCCACGAACTGTGTATGACGTTGTGTATGTCACTTCAGTCACTGGTATAAAATAAAAAATAAAGAAAAACTTATATGTGAAGACCAAACGTCCCCAAGAGGACAGGACGATCTGAGGAGACATTTTTGGTCCTCAAGAATTTTTCAAACAATAAAAGGTTGCTTTTTTATTACTGCGGATAATTTTAAGCTTACGCGGCCCTGTTGATAGTGCTGTGGCCTGATAGCAAGAAGATACTGGGTTACAGCCCTGGGTCAGGCGACTCTGTAAATTTATGTGTGGAGTTTGCATGTTATCCCTGTGTTTTTGCGGGGTTTCTCCGGGTACTCCGGTTTTCTCCCGCATTCCAAATACATGCATGATAGGTTAATTGGTGTCTCTGAATTGCCCCTTAGTGTGTAAATGTGTGTGCGCCCATTGCCAGAGTTGCAGTGTGGGCACCGGCTTCCCCGTGACCCTAGAACTAGGATAAAGCGGGTATAAAAATGAATAAAAGTTTAAGATTAGGGTTCGGATGAGTAATTAGCGGCATTAATAATCTAAATATTCCATATGTGAATGGAATGTCCTCATTAATATACCAACGTGTGTTTGTGTGTGTGTGTGTGTTTGTGTGTGTGTTTGTGTGTGTGTGTGTGAGCATGTGCAGGTGTGTTTTTCAAACCAATAAATTCTTCTTCTTACAGGTGTGAGGTGTTTCATACTCCCCTAGGCTGCCTCTGGTTTGGCTCCTGGCACGCACACACCCACGCGCACACACACACACACACACAGTGAAATGTTAGCTCATTCTGCTGAAAGAGCAGGTGTTTCTGCTGATGTTTCTTTGTTTTTACGAGAATCATTGCCGCATTGTGAGTCTGTTGATTTTAAATGTTTCTAAAATAACATAGCACAGTGGGTAGTGCTTTCGCCTCACAATAAGAAGGACCTTGGTTCGATCCCCGCGTGGGACTAACCTGTTCTCATCCTGGTTTTCTTTTTTTTCCGGGCGAACCAGTTTCCTCCCGCATTCCAAACACGTTAGATTAATTGGTGTCTATAAAGTGTCCCTTGAACATGTGTGTATGCCCTATTATGATGTGGTGCCCTGTCTAGGGTTGTTCCTGCCCTTGAACCCAGAGTTGCTGGGTAGGCACTATTTCTATGCCTATTTTATACTTTATTTTATAGTGTTTACTTTAAAAAAAGCGACATGCTACATGCTAACGTTTACCAGGACACCAATAAAAATAAACTAATAATACAAACTTTTAATGGTTTTGGTTCATTACAAAAGGTCGGCTAGAGGTCAAAAGATAACAAGAGAGAGCGATAGAGTGTTCATGCGACACTTTCAGATTGGTTGATTAAGCAAATTACTTCCTGTTAGTCGCTAGAGTCTCTCAAGTCACTCCATTTACCAGTAAATAGTAAAAGTTGCCTGGGACTGTTTGTAAATGCTTTACCAATAATTGCTTAAGAATCAATATCTTTTAAATTGTATAATACTCCTACAATGATCATCACATCAAATAAATAACTGCTGGTGTGACACAGACAGTCAAGTTTTTTAAACCGGCAGTTCACAGGACGCTTCAATTGTCCACTTGTCAAGCAAGAACCAACAAGTCCATCAGATATGTCATGTGCAGGTAGGACTATCTGTTTATTCTTGTTATTTTCAGATAGTGAATGTGTCTATTTTTATTAGTCATGTGGTGTGACTTAATCTCTTAATACGTTTAGAAACTATATATTATAGTCACTCTGTTAGCAACATGCTATGTCAATTATTAAAGGTAAAAATTTAAAGTGGACCCCATGGTGTATATGTCTTTTGGTGTGACTGTGTATTCTTTAAAGAAATTTGTTTGTTTAAAGAAAAATCATCTTTATTTCTCGAGTACACTTATATTAGAATGATAATGCTAATGCTAAAAACAATGCATTTTCTTTGGTGAAAATAGTTAGCAAGAAATAGAAAGTTTATAATTTTTTATATGTTAGTTTTCTACAAGCTAGATTCTCTAGTTTGTTTATCTAGTTTTAGATCTCAGGTGGCAAATTTTGATAATTGTGATGTTTTAAAAAAAAAATTAGCCGACTAGCTTGTTACATAATGCAGTTGATGGTAATAAGTTAATTGATCCTACTACTAGTACTACTGACACAAACGGCTAGCAAACAAACAAGCAAAATCTCAATGTTTGTTCAGTATTTTGTTCTTTACAATGCTGTAAATTTTGCTCTGTGGTAACTCATCATAGCTATTGGCTAGTTATTGTTACTAATCTACAATTTATCCTACATTTTATTAATCAGTCTCGGAGGCTAAGTTGTAATTTTCTGACAGTTTGTCAAATCTGTTATGCTTAATATCATCCAGAGATTTGCTAGTTGCTATATTCACATGCTAACTAGCAAATCTGTGTTTGGTAATAATTATATTATGAGGTAATCAACTTAAAAAAAAATAAACAAGATTAGCAACATAGCCTAAATATAAGACCTAGAAATACACGATTGGCCAAATTAGCTGAATTTGGAAACGTTTACGCTAACTCTTCTAGTTGTATAATGAGTTATCTCTGTGAAAAAAGATAATAACTTACAGGAAATGTTTTATTGGCATGAAACACGCATAGTCTCTGAAATAAAAGGAATGAAAACGACGTAGAAAAGAAAGAACATTCGACTGGATTTACTTTCATCCTGTAGATTTTATGGCTGTTTGTTTACCATTACTTGCTGTTAAATCTAAGGAAATATGAAACGTAATATATTATTTTTTTATTTCTCTGCTGTTAGAGCCATCTGTTACTGTACATCTGAATACTCCGAGGCGGCCACTTTTTCTTTCCTGCTTTTTAACGCAGTCAAATCATTAAAAAATTACTCCTTTATATCACGAGAGACTTATCATAGCACTCAGGAAAATGCTGTGCTAGCCAATGCTTAAAGCCAAACTTCAAAGAAGGCGTTTTTGCATTTAAAAGCATAACGAATGTATATATACCCCTAAAAAAAACACCCCTGAGTTTGGAATGAATGGTATGAAGCTGAACGCTAATAAATCACATGGCCAACATTTTTCTTATTTGATTCTAAACTCCTGCCTTTACCGCAATATAGCATTGGATATATAGCCTGTCATTCCTCTCTATCATGGTTATGAGCTCGGGAATAATTGAATGGCTGTCGATTAGCATTGCAGCAAACATTAATGTGTGTGTGTGTGTGTGTGTGAGTGTCTCCTTTATACAAGCCACTTATTTTGATGAGCAATAGCTCAAAAAAGCCCTTAAAATGTCCTCAGCATTTATACCGAGAAAAAAAAACCCACTCAAAACCCTTCACCTTTAGAATGAAACAATCTAATGCTAATGCTACAAAGGGACAGGTCAGCTTAGGAGGTCAACAATTCTGTTTAAACCATCATTAAATAAGTTTTCTTTTTATTTATTTATCACGTAACAAACACATCTGAGGTAAACTTCAATGTTCCTTATGGTCGTGCCTTGTTTCCTCCATCTTTCTGCCTTTTGCACTGTCTGTATAAGATTTATCAACAATATCTACGCTAGCTAAAGCATAATTGAAAAAGTATTGTTGTTTTTGTAAATATAAGCAAAATATCTGAGGTAAATGTTGATGGTTCTTATTGTTCTATCTCACTGTCATGCACTTTACACTGTTCAAGAGATACGACTGCCATGTGCTAGCTAGTTAAACCGCAGTTGTAGTTATAGTGTGTATTTTGTCTATATATTTAGCATTTTATATGTACATCTGAGGTAAATGTTAATGGATCTAATGGTTCTGTCACATTTCCTCACTCACTGAGCTGTTATTTTTCATGTTTCAGCAATTAAACTTCAATATGCCTGCTAGCATAAGCAAATATTTAATAATATTGTTGTTTTTTTTTATTTTTTTACATTTTACCCATGCATTTGAGGTAATCTTAATGGTCCTTAATTTCCACACTTAGCATTTTACCTGCATATCTGAGGTAAATATTGAGCGTTCTGGTGGTACTGTCTAGTTTCCACACTCACTGACCTTTTAAATGTAATATTTTTGAGATTAAACTGTCATGCTAGCTAGCTAAATTCTTTTGTTTAGCATTTTACCAATACATCTGAGGTAAATGTTGGTGGTTGAGGTTCTATTGCTCCTGCTTGAATTATACTCTCATTGAGCTTTAATGCTACATGGTTTAAAGATGAAGTATAGATTAAACTTCCATGTGCTGGCTAGCTAAATCAAATATTTAGAGATACCTTTTAGTATATATCTGACTTTTACTCATATATATCTGACGATTGTTCTCTCAGATTTTCATGCTCACTGTGTGTTCAAGTGATTAAACTGCCATGAGTTTGCTAGCTTTGTTAGTATTTTTCAAACATTTGAAAAAAAAAATAGGAGGAAAATATTCATATTTATTCTTTTTTTAAGGTTAATGCTAAAGGCAGAATAGGTTTGCACCATGGTAGCTAAAGTTTGTGGTAAAAAAAATATTAAATGGATGCTGAAACCAGCCATTAGAGAGCACAAGACAGTGTATTTCTAGTGCTGGTCCCAAACCTGGGTAAATGGTGAGGGTTGCATCAGGAAGGGCTTCCAGTGTAAACATTTTGCAAATGAATTAAAATCCGTGTTAGAAATGGATCTGCCAGGCAGGAAACAGAGAGGAAGACCAAAACGGAGATATATAGATGTGGTCAATGTAGACATGCAGGTAGTTGGTGTGAAAGCAGAAGATGCAGAGGACAGAGTGAGGTGGAAAAGATTGACACGCTGTGGTGACCCCTGATAAAGAGAGAGACCGAAAGAAAAACTAAATGGATGCTGATGCTAGATACAGGTATTTCCTTCCTTTATTATATGACATATTAATAGATGTTTTCATGCTAATATTGTTCCTTGATTATTTGAATGCTAGCAAATAGTAACATCAATTAATTTTGACAGCTAACTATATAATTTCCTTTTTTTTTCTTATTTGTGTATTATTTACCTAATGCTGTCATCAGAGCTAATTTTAAATGAGAGTACACTTCTTCTGTTATGATTTTAAACTAACAGAGATTTCGTGCAGATTTCTTATCTTGAGTCATGAGTGTGACCTTAGTGTTATTCCTCCTTCAATTGTTTGCTAACTCCGGGCTTTTTTCATTCATTCGCTTATTTCTTTTCCTCCTCGTGAAAGACTGCGGGCTTTCTGTTTCTGAACAAAACTCAGCAAATTGGTTCCTGAGGTTCATCCCTCTTTTTTTTGAAGCTCCCTCACCTGGGACAAGAGTAAGAATTGCCTCGCAGGCTCAAACTGCAAGCTTTCTTTCTTTCGTCCGTCTGATCCGTTATCGCACCTTCTCATGCGATTTGAGATGACTTTTCAGAACTCCTCACGTATTTTGTTTTCGGCTCGGCCTGAATTTTCTCTCGGCCACATTCCATTTGTACATTTGTTATTTATTACTTGTCCGTTTTGTAAAACACGTTTCAACACCTTAGCGAACGCCACAGTAGCCTAGCATAGATTGACTTTGCGATCAATAATTCATTACCACAGCGCAGAAATCAACAAATAATACACCAACTTGGAAATGTCAAGTCTGAGGAAATATTTTTGTTGCTAATTGTAAACAGATAGAGAAATGGTGATGAAGCTTTTCTTAATAGACACTAATGCTAATGTTTCTATTATAGACTACAAAAATATAGAAACATTAAATTTAACATAATTGATAAGAGAATTAGCACGCGTCTCTCAGGCCATTTATCACAGTAAGTTGCATTATTAGCAAGATTTTACGCTAACACCTACATATCTTTATTAAAATTTGTCTTCATTTTTTTGCTAAGTTCAGTATTTATAATTTAATGACACAACTTACTTTTTTGCCCTTTCTTAGAATATTTAGTTTTTTTAGTTTGTTTATTATTGCTTGGATTTTGTTTTAATACCTAGGTATTTATTGTGAAGGTACTGGGTAGTGGGTATGAGATATTTCTATGTGGAATTCTATATTCTCCTCATGGTCCAGGTGCTACGGTTTCCACCCAATAAAACCCGACCCGAACCTTTATGCATTTCTTTGGATTTTGGATATTTTTAGTATTTTAACTTTTGTTTTGTATTATTGTTTTTGACTTTGATTAGATTTTATTTGATTTGTTAAATTTTTTGTATTGTTTGGACTTGTTTTTGCTTATATATTATTCTTTGAGGTACAGTAGGAACGTTGTGGTATGTTGTGTCTCAGATCACTTTACAATTCTCAAGTTATAAATTTAGCCGTACATATGGAATCTTCTCACCACGTATTTCTGCTCCAACTTCGCGGAAGCAACAACTCAAAGTGTTTGTGTAAACTTTGACAGGAGAGTTGTAGGAAATGGGACGTGATCTCGTTATTTCGGATTCTCACAACCCTGACCGTGTGAGTTAGAATTTGTACAGTGAAGGACGACATGGTGAGATTGTGAGACATTCTGGAAGGAGGCAAATAGGTCGAGAAAAGACTTCCAGCATCACATTTGCTTTGAAGAAGTGCCGGAGCTTTCTGACAGATTATGGCTTCAGGATTTGTTTAAAACACAAGGTAAAAAGTTACATAGCCGACTTCCACATAATTAAACCAATGCCTCATAGTTTTTTTTTTTTTTACCCCTCACACTTTCCTTAAACTTGATCCTGAGATTCCCGAGCGCTCCGAAGCTTGAGTACTTCTAACTCTTGGCATTTCACAGAACAAATGTCATCTCCATCTTGCTCCTAAATGAAGGTCTTAGAATCGTAATGTTCATGTTCACCTTCCGCTATTTTCCTATTTTTTATAATTTGTTCTGTATCAGCTTTTTTTCCCCCGAGTGTTTAATTGAAGACTTTATTTCAGGTTCTGTCCCAATGTTAGAGGAAGAAGAAGTAACGACGATGTCGCGTTGTGCTACGGCTCATCAGCTGTAATTAGCATTAGCTAGCTAATGTTTGTTATTCACTTTGCCGAAAAGTTTAATAAATCAATCAATATGTAAGAAAAAAAAATAAATAAATAAATAATTTAGACAAAGAAACATTGATAAATATTTAATAAGTAAATACAAATAAATAAGTAAATAAATATGTAGGTGAATAAGAACAGAATAATGAACTATTTAAGTAAATAACTAAATAAAGAAATAAATAAATGTGGTAGTTACTGAGTAAATAGAAATTATATAAATAAATAAAATAATTAAATAAATAATGTTTGAAACAAATAAATGTTAGTGAATAAATAAGTAAATAATTAAATGTTAGTAAATAGGTAAATAAATAATAGAAATAAACAAATAATAAATGTGTGCAATATAAAAATAAATAAAT
>JAOUQV010000040.1:1969095-1980134 GCA_028565295.1 Aspidoras spilotus
TGAGCACACGTGCCCGGAGCAGTGAGCAGCCAGCACAGCGCCCGTGGAGCAACTGGGGGTTAGGTGCCTTGCCCAAGTGCACTTCAGCCATGACTTGTCAGTACTTGGAATCAAACCAGGGACGCAAGGCCGGTTCCTTAACCACAAGCCTACGACTGCCCCCAAAAGAACCCAGTTAAACAAATGAGACAACAATATTATTATACTTGGTAATTTATTTATTGGTAAAAAAAATCTAATATTACATATTTATTAGAACCAAAATGTGTATGTGTTGGCGGCATACCTCCTTTAACCCCGTTAGTATGGAGATTTTTCTGGTTGACCCATTACATCGTGATAAATAGCTAACGTCGAGTAAGCCAAATGGCTAGCAGTGAATCGGATAGCTTAACAAAGCTATATATTTTGTACCTTAACTACTTTTATTTGTTTTACAAATGAGATGCGCACACTCTTCCTTTTTATTATAGAGACATTCGAATGAAGGCACTTGTACTCTTTCTAGGTTAAATCCTGGGCATGCAAACTGCAGCGTGTGCACAAAATGCAGGGTACGGTTTTTTGGACTGACCAAATACAAGGCAGTAGTCATTAGATTTCCAATCTCATTATCTGAGCGTGCTGAGCCGAATTATTACGCCGAAAACAGAACTAGCGATTTTTCATTCAAATAGAACTTCTATTTTTACTCGTATTAACGCATTATTTCGAATTTTTTTATTTATTTTTTATAAATATAAGTTTTCTGCAGTGCTTGATGCGAATTGTTGATTAAAATCATTATTTAAATAATTTCTCACATTTCAAACATTATGAAAAATCAATTGTGGGATCCATACCTTGTATCATAACATAACATGTTTGCCTTTAATAATGTAATCAATAATCATGTTAAATGTAGAGATGAACTGATATCTAATAAAAATTACTGTGATGACTGGGACTGTGATGCCCATATCACCCATCTCTAATGACAAGAAGCTTTTTAAATTGGTTGTTTGTTTATACACAAGTCAATTAAGCATCTCCAGTTCACCAATTCACCAGTACAGATTTAAATGGAAAAAAAAAGAAAGTATGGGATGTCATCCAACTAGGGTTCCTACCTAATTAGGGCGATGTCATCGATGAGGCCGCCCTTTCCGTTGTACAGATTAGCGGCCCTGATTCCCAGTTTATTGCTGGCAACAGATAAGAGATCTGACAGTGTCCCATACACTGCTACAACCTGGGGGAAAGAGAAAAACCCATGCCAAAAACAAAAGAGACATCACCACACTTTCCTCCCAAATATGAGGAATAGGCGCGACATTTAACGTTGTTGTTGTTATAAGACTCCTAAATATTAGGTCAAAATGTCATCATGTTACGCAATTACAAACCCCATTCCAAAAAAAGTGCAAACTGTAAATAAAAATGAAGTGCAATAATTTACAAATATCAAAAACTGATATAGTATTCACAATAGAACATAGACAACATATCACATGTCGAAAGTAATGTCGTGCCAAATATTGGCTCATATGAAAGTGTGACAGCAATCTCAAAAAAGTTGGGACGGTGCAAAAAGAGGCTAGAAAAGTTATAGTACAAAAAAGGAAAAGCTAAGGGACCAATTGGTAATAGGTCATTAACATGAATGGGTATACAAAAAAGCATCTTGGAGTGGCAGCGACTTTCAAAAGACGAGAAGAGGCTCAATCCCCCTAATTCTGCATGAACAAATAGTGGAGCAATATCGGAAAAAGTTGGACAGTTTAAAATTGCAAATCTACAGTACAGAATATCCTCAAAAGATTCAAAGAATCTGGAAGAATCTCTGTGCGTTATATTTAAGGGCGAATAACCATACTGGATGCCTGTGATCTTCGGGCCCTTAGATAGCACTGCATGACATACAGGCATCTGTATTGGAAATCACAAAATGGGCTCAGGATTATTTCCAGAGAGCATTATCAGTTAACACAATTCACCGTGCCATCCACTGTTGCCAGTTAAAACTCTATAGTTTAAAGAAGAAGCCGTATCTAAACAAGATCCAGAAGCACAGACGTCTTCTTCTGGGCCAAGGCTCATTTAAAGTGGACTGTGGAAAAATGGAAAACTGTTCTGTGGTAAGACAAATCAAAATGTTATGTTCTTTATGGAAATCAGAGATGCCATGTCATTTGGACTAAAGAGGAGAGGGATGGCCTAAGTTGTTATCAACGCTCAGTTCAGAAGCCTGCATCTCTGATGATATATACGGTTGGATTAGTGCGTGTGGCATGGGCAGCTTACACATCTGGAAGGACACCATCATTGATGAAAGGTATATCCAGGTTCTAGAGCAATATATGCTCCCATCCAGATGACATCTCTTTCAGGGAAGACCTCGTATCTTCCAACTTGACAATGCCAAACCGCATACTGCATCAATTACAGCATCACGGTTGTGTAGAAGAAGAGTCCGGGTACTGAACTCACTCATAGAAAACATTTGGTGTGTCATAAAATGAAAGATACAACAAAAAAAAGACCTAAGACAGTTGAGAAACTAGAATCCTACATTAGACAAGAATGGGTTAACATTCCTATCCCTCAACTTGAGAAACTTGTCTCCTCAGTCCCCAGACATTTACAGACTGTTGTAAAGAGAAAGGGGATGTCTCACAGTGGTACACATGGTCTTTTTTGAGATGAGCTGTTGTCACGAAATTAAAAATCACCTATTATTTCTCTTTAAATGAAACATTTTTTCAGTGTAAACATGTGATATGTCATCAATCTTCTATTCTCAATAACATATGGAATTTTTAAACTTCCACATCATTACATTTCGTCTTTATTTACAATTTGTACAATTCCTGTTACGACATACATTATGGTGGCTGTAAATGTCTATAAACATCAGTAAACCCAAGCCTTTTTTCAGTTAGAATTAAAAATTAAAATCTCTAAGAAATCGTTCCTGATTGTTCCCAGAACTACACTGAAAACTTCTTCCAAAAAGTGGTAGAATAATATGCAGCATCTAAAATCAATGTGAGCCAATAATAGGGCAGTATGTACAATAATATGTAGTATTCAAGTATGCTATAATAACCCCAAAGGGTCACAATGGGTTGGATGTTAAATAACTTGACTAAATTAAAATTAAGACCAATTTCTGTTTTCAGGTGTTTTCAATGCCTTAAATTTAAAGTTTTAAATTCTAGACAGGGCGGCACGGTGGCGCAGTGGATAGTGCTGTGGCCTCACAGCAAGAAAAAAGCGACTCAGAACATTTCTGTGTGGAGTTTGTATGTTCTCCCCATGTTTGCACATGTTTTCTCCGGGTGCTCCGGTTCCTTCCTGCATTCCAAAGACATGAATGATAGATTAATTGGTATCTCTAAATTGTGTGTGTGCACGCGTGTGTGTGTGTGCGTCCTATGATGGATTGGTGCCCTGTCTATGGTTTTTCCTGCCCTGCCCCATGACCCTAAACCTAGGATTAAGTGGGTATCAAAAATAAATACATTTTAGACAATTTTTAAAGGCTTTTTAAGAACCGGTGCGAACTCTGATTACACCTGTGATGAAGTGTATAAAGAATGGTTTCTTGCGCAGATTCCAATAGTCTTGGGACAACTTCCTTAAGTTTGTGGACTAACAAAAGAATTATTATTATCTTTTGCATTTTTTGGTTGTGCTGCATAGTACAAATATTTTTATTTTTTTATTTTGTTTAGACAGATCAGTTGTAAAACGTGGTTAGATGGACTGATGTTGGACTGACTTTTTTCATGTATGTGTTTAGTTTTTTTTTATATGACTGTGCATGTATATGTACATATATAAGCTGCTGTTGAAACCCTTTCCCCATGCCTCCGGGCTACAACTATTTGCACATGGTTCAAGTACACTATCTTTCCAAAAGTATTTGCTCACCCATCCAAATTATCGGAATCAGGTGTTCCAATCACTTCCATGGCCACAGGTGTAAGAATGCCTTTAATTCCATTTTTTAATTCCATGCTTTCAACTTTGTGAACAATTTGGATCTGGCCCCTTCCAATTCCAACATGACTGTACACCAGTGCAAAAAGCAAGGTCCATAAAGACATGGATGACAGAGTCTGGTGTGGATGAACCTGCACAGAGTCCTGACCTTAACCAGATAGATTTTTTTTGGGATGAATTAGAGCGGAGGCGTTCTCACATACGTCCAACATCAGTGTGCGCCCTCACAAATGCGCTTCTGGAAGAATGGTCAAAAAATCCCATAAACACACTCCTAAACCTTATGGGCAGCTTTCCCAGAGGACTTGAAGCTGTTTTAGCTGCAAAGGGTGGACTGACGTCATATTGAACCCTATAGATTAGCTCATATGTGAGTCAAGGCAGGTGAGCGAATACTTTTGGAAATATAGTGTATTAATCACCTATAAACTTTATCAGTGATCATATGACACGTACCGGGTGTCCCTAACTCAGTGGTGGTTTAGTGTAGATTGCTAAACTTTTTTAATGCACCCTCAATCAATCATTCATTCATTCATTCAGTAGACTTCATCATCATAATTATCACATGACAGTCAGATATCTATTAAACCCGCCATTACTTTAGCAAACATTTAGCGTATAATTACATCCCAAATGTGGAAAATGGGGGAAATATAAGCCAGATTCACGCCCATTAGATAAACAGAAAAGACACCGCATTTCGGGTTACTCAGGAAAAGGACATGGTAGCTTCGCTAAGCTAACTCCAATGACACCGCTAACAATGAACTGGAACTTAACGGAACACTGAACTTACCTTGCCGTTTTTGGAGGAGCCGTTGACAAAAAGCGTAACCCTTCGCATTATTTTCCTGAAACGTGATTATTACACTATCGCGTTCACAACACACACGTTATTGTTCCACACTGCAAACTCATTGCTGTTTAAAAGACAAGGCGGAAAAGTCAAGTCGTAGCAACAACCTACATATTATTCACATTACCATGCGGCGGGCCAATCAGAGCGCACGCGTTGTTACCAAGGTAAACGCGTCACCAATCAGAGTGCACCCGGAAGTGTTCCAGTAGCCAATCAATAACAATTGTGGTATAACTTCATTGGTGAGGAATTTGTAAGGGAAATAGTGTACTCAGTGTGAAAGTGGTAGTTTGTTATAATGGACCCAATTTTGCCGAAAAATAAACAATATATTAAAATAATAATAAAATAATTTACAACATGCACGAATACTTCAGTGATTAATGACCATCAATAAATATAAGTTAGAACAATAATAACCTATTTGTTTCTGTAATTTTTGTGGACTTCCGCGGTAAAAAACCCACGCAAACAGGGAAAAAACTAGGGTTGCTTCAGAAAAAAATTATAAGATCAAATATAATCTATCATTGATACACAGAATATCAGGGGAGAGCGCGAACGCAGTCCCCCACCACCACAAATTATACAGTCGAGATTCCCACATTTGGGGAATTCGCAGGAGTCAGACAGCCGAAGTGCAATGACTGAGCCTCGCCCTGGGTGAACCACCGTCTTGATCATGGTATCTCCCCTGCCAGGTAAGTATAAGTTCCACGGCCATCCGATTGCGACAGCACCACAGCACCCGCGCTTAATCATGATGGTGAACAGTGAAACACGACTCAGTACACAAACATTCAATCGTAATCACTACAAACTAATACAGTAAAACAATGCTATCTTTATTACACATAAAACCGTGTCCGTTAATAAACCAACATATAACAATTCTTCCCATAATACACTGCTTCCCCAATAAATAATGAGATCTACAATATCCAGAAAACGGTTTATATTTTATAGCGCAGAATGTACATTATAATTATAAAAGTCAATCCAGTAATAAAAGTATATCGTAACACGGTCAGCAGTACGAGTAAAAATAATTTTATGAGGAAGGTTGAATGATCCGCTGCGGTTAATCCCGCTCCCTCCGAATGTAGGTATGTTAAAACCAAATCAAAACGATTCCTCCACAATAAATATCGACTGCATTCATTTTATTATTAAATAAATACGTGAGGACGCACATTTTATTTCAACTTTCAATCACAGTATATAAAGAGAGCGCTGAAAAATTACGTATCCGAGTTCAGCAGAAATTTCTGTCCGACCTGTAACAATGTCCCGATACATAGTTCCGGATTTATAGTTTTGTCTGTCGCAATGGAAAAACGCTAGATTATATTCATTGGTTCATTTTCTATACCCGCTTAATCTTAGTTTCAGGGTCACGGGGAAGTCTGTGCACAGCAACTTTGGGCGTGAGGGCAGGAACAACCCTAGACAGGGCGCCAATCCATCATAGGTCGCGCACAGACACACACCTTACTGGCTATTTAGAGATTTGAAAATATTCCATATTTTTTTTTATTAATTCAACTTCAACATTATATTACATACAAATAGTAGGAACCTTAACAATCCAAAAAAATACATTATAGCATTCAAAAATGATAAAGGTAGGAAAAAATAAATAAAAAAACAAAACATTTGCCAGGGGAAGTATATCGATTATAAAAATACATTGAATAGAGTGCATATATTTATTGTTTTAATAGCTTTTTTTGTTATTTAAGGAAATAATAGTTTTAATGTACTGTTCCCTTTCATTTTCAAAACAAAAGACCTGAGGTTTTGATTTAGAAAATTTACACTTATGTATGTAAAATTTAGCTAAAATTATAATCAAATAGTATTCTTTGACTTTATCATTTTTATCATGAACAAAGCCAAACAGTACATTAATTAAGTAAAGATTGAACTCAGCGTAAATATTATCTATAATAAATCTAGATAAATCTTTCCAGAACTGTATTGTATGGGTGCAGTACCAAAATAAGTGTAGTAATGTTTCTGGATGTGCGTTACAAAATGAACAAACATTAATATCCTTTTTGTACCTAACAAGATATTGGTTTACAGGATAATATCTGTGAATAATTTTTAAAGAGATTTCTTTTATTTTGTTTGTTAAAAGGTATTTTTAAGGTAAGATCCAGATTTTTTTTCAATTTAAATTACTTATTAAAGAGTTCCAATATGAAACTGCAGATGGAATAGAAGTAATCTCTCTCTGAAAGAGCATTCGAATTCCCCTGTTGTTTTTAACAGAAGTTGAAAAACATATCTGACCAACATTGGTACACTTTGGGTCTAGTGTTGGTCGATTTGACATCTCTTTCATTTCATTTATAGATCCTTTAAAAAGTGAAATGATTCCAGAGGGGATAGCATCCATAACCACTGCATATTCTTCAGGAGTTACAGGTATATTAAATGTAGATAAAAATTATCTATAACTGAACAATAATCCATTATTGTTGAACAATTGTTTCACAAATAATTTCACTTTTAAAGAACAATGATTTGTTTTTACATAAGATATATTTATTGTTCCAAATGGAGTATGAATGAGGCGAGAAGTTGTGCTTGTATATCAGAGACCAAGCAAGCAATACCTGTTGATGAAAGTTGGATAATTTAAAAGGGATTTTTTTTATTTTATAATCACAAAGTAAGATAAAACTAAGACCACCCAGTTTGGAAAAAATATAATAAGGAAAAAAATTCCACATAGAAGTAGGGTTGGCTAAATATTGTTTAATCCAATTGATTTTAAAAGTATTATTGAGGGTAGAAAAATCAATAAAGTTAAAACCTCCACAATCATATAAGTTCAAAATAACTAATAATAATAATAATAATTTTGTTTTTCCAGATGAAATTATAAAGAATATTATCAATAGTTTTAGATATGTGATTTGTAACACAGTGCAATAGCAGGATAGGTTAATCTAAAGATTCCCTCTGCTTTAGTTAATAGAATTCGCCCTTTCAGTGACAGATCCCTCTGTAACCAGTGGTTCCATCTTTTTTTAGTTTTGTCTATAATCGGAATAAAATTATGAGTACATCGAGAATAATTATCCTTGATGATTTTGATTCCTAAATAAGTAACTTGATCTTTTCCCGGTATGTTACATATTACTGGTTCATTACATTTATTAATGGCTAAAAGTTCACATTTGTCGAGATTGTCCAGATGCCTGAATAATTTGTATAGCAATAGGCACTTGGTCAGCATTTCTTAAAAATAGAGTAGTGTCATCAGCTAATTGACCAATAATCATTTCCTTACTGGCAATTGAGATCCCTTTTAGAATGCTTGATTGGACTTAAATAGTAAGAAGCTGTGTGCAGATTAGAAATAGATATGGTTCAATTGGGCAGACTTGTCTTGTGCCACGATTTAATAAAAATCTAGGAGCTGTGCCATGCTTTAATTTAATTGAACAGTTACCGTTTGCATACATGGTTTTGATTGCCTCACAGAAGTATTCCCCAAATCCAAATTTCTTCAGTGAGTTAAAGATAAATTGGTGTTCTATCGTATCAAACGCTTTGTAAAAGTCCAGGAAAAAAATAAGGTTATTGTCAGAGGATAAATAAGAATAATCAATTAAGTCCAAGATTTATCTAATATTATTTGATATGTGTCTCTTCCTTAAAAATCCCGATTGAACCTCATCAATAATAATAATCCAATGTAGTTTTTATACTTTTGGCAAATATTGAACATAGATTTTGTAATCATTGTTTAAGATGCATATCGGTCTCCAGTTATCGATTAATAAATGATCTTTATGAGGTTTAAGACTAATGAATTAGACTAATAAGACCTTCCTTTAAGGTAGATGGTCCCTTTTTCAATACTCTCTATGTAGACATTTAAAATAAAAGGTGACAACTGAGCAGCAAATGCTTTATAAAATTCATCTGTGAGACCATCAGAACCAGGAGATTTATTAATTTTTAATGATTCAATAGCTTCTAAGGTCTCTTCCAGACAGATAGGATATTCACAATGACTCTTATGAGTTTATATTTTCTGAACATTAGTTAGAGTATCTAACTAATTTGGAAGAAGAGATTTCGCAGTACGTTGATGTCTATAAATTGTTGTAAAACTTAGAACAATGTTTTGATATAATTTTAAAATCATCAGTTATAGCTCCATTCACTTTTAATTGCTGAATTGTATTAGTCTGGCCAAAAGAACTTAGGTTCTGATTTAGAAAATTTACACTTATGTATGTAAAAATTTTGCTAAAATTATAATCAAATTGATCAAATAGTATTCTTCGACTTTATAATTTTTATCATGAATAAAGCCAAATAGTACATTAATAAAGCAAAGATTGAAATAATAAATCTAGATAAATCCTTCCAGAACTGTTTTGTATGGGTGCAGTACCAAAATAAGTGTAGTTTCTGGATGTGCGTTACAAAATGAACAACAAACATTAATATCCTTTTTGGATAAAGATATTGGTTTACAGGGTAATATCTGTGAATAATTTTGAAAGAGATTCTTTTATTTAGTTTGTTAAAAGGTATTTTAAAGGTAAGATCCAGATTTTTTCTTTTCTTCCAGATATATTTTCTTCTTGTGATCTATAATTTTTAGCCAAAGTACTACTACACTTTCTGTAATACTGAGTTACTTCAAATTTAAAAAGTTCCCAGTTATTGGAATACTTCTTTTCACACTGTGCTTTGTTCCAGAAACAATTGATCATATATTTAACAACATTCCCCACAGCTTTATGTTTTAGTATAGAACTATTAAGTTTCCAGTACGAGTTTCTATGATTATTATTGTTAGACGTGGACAGAGATATATTAATAGAGATTGCGCTATGATTTGTCAATGGCGTAGTTATAATATTAACAGATATATTTTTATGGTTCAGTGTTTTTGATACTAACCAATAGTCTAGGCGTGATTGTTTAGAATCAGTTTTATTTATCCAAGTGTAAGCTTTTGCTTCTGGATTTTTTATTCTCCATATGTCAGTTAAATCGAATTTTTGGATAAATTATTGGTAGTTTGGAGTTAAGAGGTGGACAACAGTCAAGATTATTATCCAAAATTATAATATAATGGAAACCACCCTTAGACAATTATAAACGGCATCACAAAAAAGAAAGATTTTGTATTCAATTCAATAATTGAAAGTCTGTTCCATAACTGAGGGACTTTGTAAGACAACTTTCTGCCACTATACTTTTATTATTATAGGAATCTGCAAGCAGCCTGCACCGTTTTATGAAAGTAGGCAAGGTGAATCATGAAAATTGAATAGCTTGCTTGGATATTGTTGCACCACACTATTTATAGCTTTTTAATTGGGAGCCAATGAATTGTAAATAAGATAGATGTAATGCGATAATCTTTTATTTCTAGAGATAACTCCAGAATTCTGGGCAAACTGAATCGTGTACTATAAGCTTGTATATACACTGTAGTATACAGGTGCTGGTCATAAAATTAGAATGGTCATAAAAAAGATGATTTATATCCATAATTCCATTAAAAAAGTGAGACGTGTATATTATACTCATTCATTACACACAGACGGATATATTTCAATTGTTAATTTCTTTTAATTTAATGATTTATAACTGAAAACTAATAAAAAACCCACATTCACATTCAATAACTTTAATTAAAATTAAAATATTGTGTAAAGGTTTCAAATTGAAGACACTTGGTGCCCCACTTTAATCAAATAATTGAATCAAAACATCTGCACGGCCATTATATGGTCCCGCAACCAAATTCTATATTCTCCACAATCATAGGGAAGACTTCTGGCTTGACAGTTGTCCAAGATACAACCACTGACACCTTGCACAAGCATTGCAAGACCCAAAAGGTCATTGCTAAAAAGGCTGGCTGTTTATAGAGCTCTGTTTCCATGAACATTAGTATAGAGGTGAAGGGTTTTAAAAGATGTAGTAGAAAAAAGGGTACAAACAATACTACCTTTAGCACCCACCCACCCGTTCTCGCATAAGAAAAGAACACATGTAGCAGCCCTAATCTCTAACCATATTAAATTACATCGTTCTAAAAAAAATACAATTTTGCTGCATAAGTTCATAATCTGTTTAAAAATCAAAATTTAAACTTGCTACCTGGTGTTCCACAGTCAGTTTGGTGAAAATTCAGTATTTGTTT
>JAOUQV010000040.1:2143158-2153741 GCA_028565295.1 Aspidoras spilotus
CTGGTGCAATGTGCAATTAATGAAGATTGGACACCAGGCTTGTCCAATTTAGCCATGAAACCTCCCCACACTAAAATAACAGGTGTTTCAGTTTCATCTCCAATTCACCCAACATGCATGGTCGGAGCAGCTGGAGGAAACCCAAGCGAACACAGGGAGAACTTGTAAACTCCACACAGAAAATTCCAGAGTCATTTTTCCCGGAATCGAAACTGCATCCTTTTTACTATAAGGCAGCCACACTACCCGCTGCCCCGCCGTGCCACTGCCACTTTTACATGTGATCCTTCTGACCCTGAATGTAATTGAACAAATGAACAATGATTTAATGAACTTTGTAATAACTGGTTGCAACCAAATCTGGAAGCCATAGACTTCCCTGCCGATCTGTTTACGGCCATTTTCTGATCTTGCTCTTGATTCTGATATTCTGATTTAGGTCAGATGGTTTACGTGGCCATTGAGGAACATTGAAGTATTTATTGAGTGTTATTGTCCATTTACATTGTAAAGTGGCACCTGGTAAATATTGAAATGAATAATATATCCCTGTATGCATCAACTATATGGGAATCCCTTGCACTGGTACCAAAATGATGAAATTGACTTAAACTCATATGGTCCAATGGCTGTTAGTTGTGTGACCTATGGCTGGACATGTGTTGATAGTAACACCTGTGACTGTGATAAAGGCACAGCAGACACTTCATCTGTTGGTCAAACACTGGAGCCAAACCTCTGGCCTCCAACTATCTGTCAGTGGTCAACATTGCTCAATCACTCTGCTTTACCATAGCTGGTAAATGTGGCCTTCTGCAGTGCACAGACCAGCACCTTGTATATGAGCCGATGGAGAAACTTCATCAGTGATAATGTGCGACCTAGCACGTGTTCCCGTGTTCTCCAGTGTATTCTTTTACAACCAAATACAAATAGCTGACCCCTAAAAATGCTAAATTGTATAGAGCTATCACCTGCCAGGTGTGCAATAATCCCACATCTGTCGTACTCATTAACATGTTTGTTTACCCTTTTTCTTCTAGATCCAGGACAGAGGGTGTGTGAAGTAGGAGAATTCCGCAGACACCGCCGCTCTCTCTTATAACATGACGCGCTCTTATTCCTCTAAAGCCCTGTTTTGTGATCAGCAAACCAGGACCTGCCGTAATGAGCATAGAGGCTAAGACCCTTCTAGATCCGCGTGAGAGATTTAATTTAATTACAGGTTTTAGAAGTGTGTAAACACGGGCTGTGTGTCATATAGTGCATGTATGATACGTGGATATTTATTACACTACTCTATATTTACTTGGTGTTTGTTTGGGGAGAAAACAGTACAGTTTGCGTGCCTTTAATTTAATAAAATATATGACTGATGTAAATGAATAATAAATAGCGTTTAATGTGAAAAAGACAGTACTAAAGAAGTCAGGTTTAATTCTTAAACATATACGTGTAAAATGATCGTTTTGTCTACAAATGCCTTTTCCAGAATAGTTTCTGGAGTAGTGAGCAGACACCATGGCCTCCCAGGACCTCTAATATATTGTTAGAGACCAAGGAACCTCACAAGTCTGACCCAAATTCATAGACGAGTTAGGGGTATCAGTGAGCCTTACTTTTAGTAACCGGCTATCCGTCGATTATCTTCCGCTTAATCCACACGGGGTCAGCTAGGAACGTATCAAGACTGGAAGTGATGCGCGAATAGGAGTACAAAGTAACACCTTTCCCGCCTCCTTTCAGTACCACATCCTTCATTTCCTGCTCTGGTCAGTTCCGAGCTTTCTGTAGTCCAGTTGAATTTGCTTCTTCACTTGTTTCCTTTTAAATCTCATCTTCATTGTCAGCATCACAAGATTGTGATGTATTACAGGCTGCAGGAGGTAGAAATGTCTTGGTGATGACCAATCCAGGTGCAGCACCGAAGTCAACAAGGGTCTAACCTGAATTGTTTCCAACACTCTGCAGGGGTGAACATTGCCCCTCAGACGTAAGGGTGACTAGAGATGTTGTAATTTACACCCCAAATTCAGAATGAGGTGGGACAGTGGACAGTTTTGGGGGAAAAAAACAAAACAAAGTAGTGTTTGTGGACATTTCTCCTTACAACATATTACGACATACTTGTCTCATTCTTTCTGCAGTGTGTCTTATGGTCAGTTCGTTAAAGGGCACTGACTGGAAAGTCGTAATATTTCGAAAATTAGAATGCTAATAATATTTCGATATTATAGTAATATGTAAAGATTAAAGTAATATTTCGAGATTAAAGTCGTATTATTACGAGACTGTAGTCAATAATAAGGAGTTTAATGTTTTAGAAAGTTTCGAGTTTAAAGTCGTAATTTTACGAGAATAAATTCGTAATATAAGAATTAAGTCGTAATACTTCGCGATTTAAATCGTAATTTTCGATATCAATGTCGTAATATTACGAGAATTATGGCGTATTGTGTCTTTAAGATGACGTGGCACCGGTTTATCGGGCCAGAAAAACTGGGACGTCACCCGAGTGGACGAGAGGAAGAGACGAGACAGCGGTGCCATATCTCTGTGCCCCCCCTGCTGGATAACAGGCTGTTGTTTAAAAGTAGAATTGGTTTTAATTTTATATGATTTGGGTTGCAAAGGCGCGTTATAAATACCGCGGGTGGTAGTTTATTCGACAGAAAGATGTCTGCTCAGGCTCAAATGAGAGCTCTGCTCGATCAGCTGATGGGAACGGCGAGGGACGGTGAGTAACCAGCTAGCATTAACTATTAGCATTGTGAGAGACTGGAGAGAGGGGAGAGACCCGCTCATTATGGCTCCGTGTTTATTATATACATTTCACTGTTAAACAGCGAACATCATGAAATGTCTTTCCTCTCGAAATGCAGCCATTTATTGGTTATATTTACAATATTGTACAGATTCAAACCGCGAGCTGTTTATATACTGTAGAACATGCTAATGCTAATCACACAGATTCGCGGCCTACTGTAACAATATAAATGTTATGTATATTAAAAAAAACGTGTAGGTAAATGTCTATATATCGTTTATACTTATATTACATTTATAATTTGTGTATTAATATTATAAAAAATAATTTTATTTAGTCGACTGTGATTCTCTCAGACGTGTTCTCGCGATACTTCATGTTTCCTCAGACGTGTTCTCGCGATACTTCATATTTTCTCAGACGTGTTCTCGCGATACTTCATGTGCCCTCATATTCGGAAGTATTTCTATTTTTAGTAACAAAAGTGTTGGTGTTAAAAATACACTTTTATTAATTAATTTTTTTATACCCCCTTAATCCTAGTTTTAGGGTCATAGGGAAGCCGGTGCCCACCCGAAAAACTCTGGGAGCAAGGGCAGGAACAACCCTAGGGCGCGCACACACAATCGCACACATTCGGACACAAGCAGACAATTTAGACACCAATTAATATATCATGCGTGTCTTTGGAATGCGGGAGAAAACCGGAGTAATTGGAGAAACCCCACAGGGGGAACACGTAAACCCTCCACCGGACCCGGAACTTTTTTCTCTAAGTCCACAGCACTAGCCACTGCGCCGCCGTGCTCCTTATTTATCGTTAATTAATATGTATAATTTTATTATTAATACTTATCTTTGTATATTATTAAAATACATTCTCCATAAGAGTCATTTATTGTAGTGAACTATTTTCCGAGAAAGATATGGTCCTTCATTGGGAAGGGCATCTGTGTCAAACATGCCTGACTAGCAATGCGAGTGACTCGCGTCCTCTGGTCTCAGGAGAAAAAAAATTGTTATCATCGGCTGAAGTAACTATTCGTCTCCAGATTGCATAATGACATCACGTGCCGCATAACCACACGGAAGCCTCCAGGATATAGCACTAAACAAACGCAAACACCTGAATCACTCTGAGTGTGAGAGAGACCTTTCTCTGGTATGATGAAAGCACTGGACAGGCACTGCTATTAAGCCCGGAGTTCTGGAGCAGTGGTTGACCTTGGAACACACAGGAACCATTGGTTTTGATGACATATTTTAACCATGACTCAGTTGATTAGTTTGTTTGAGGCGATTGTCAGCAGTTCGTGGCTTAACGGTGATGGAACCTAAAGGTCACTGGTTTGTTCACAACTGAAGGGCTATTAAACAAGACAATCAACCAATGATTGCTCCCCAAATTCCTGAATTAGGGCGGCTGCCCTGTGTTCTGGGCGCACGTGTGTGTGTTCAGTTAACCCCCTGGATAGGGTAAATACAGAGAAGGACGTGTCTATGAGGATTATTAAAGTATCTGTTAGGGCTGGGTGATAAGACTGCACATCAGTATTCATTTAAAAATGATCCTTGGTTATAAGATGAATGAAGATTTTTTTTTTCTCCGTAGTTTGCTAACACAGGTTGTACTGAAGTATTAAAGCTGAGATTCTTTACCAATGAACCAGCTCATATTTATTTGCATCATTTTAAAAATACTTGAAGAAAACACACAGATGAACTATTTATTTAATATATTGAACAACTGTAACTAAAGCACATGTCACTTAAAATATACACTTTGTCTTTTAAGGTCACAGTGTAGTCTAAGCCTGAAAACTCTCACCCTGACTGATGCATCCGGAAAGGGCATCCAGCGCAAAACTTGTTCTAGATCAGATCGGCAATGTGAGTGACTCGCTGTTGTGATCATCCCTGGTGGCAGGGAGAAGCTGAAAGACAAGAAAGTCTATTGATCACGAACGTACACGAGTTAAGATGTATTTAAAAAAAAAGAATAATAATTTTGGACTCATAATTTAAATCCAAAGCTTTTTTACACCTCACTGTCTTTATTTGAAAAAAAAAATACTTCTCTTGTTAATAACATTACTTCCATTATTCCATTATACAACATTATTCCAGTTCACTAATACTTGTGTTAATTACTGACGGCACATGTGTGCACACCCCACACTAGTATTCATTCAGTGGGCGGAGGTTTAGAAATCAGACTTTATATGCAGTGTTTCAGGATCATCGTTGACGGACCATTATACACACAGTAGCTTGTAGGACGTAATGAGGACTTACAGAAATCTGAAGCTTGTTGCACATTAAACCCAAATATTTGGTGCTAAAAAGTGAGTTTGTCGTCATCCTAGTGGATCAGAGTCTAATCGTAGCAACGCTACCAGGTTTATTTCTATAGGGTGTGGATATTTATAGAAAGTTCATATGAGGTACTACATTTTATTACTAATGAACAAACAGTAGCAAGGAAGAACTTCCCAAGATGATTAGAGGAAGAAACCTCGAGAGGAACCAGAGAAGAATCGCATCATCATTTGGATGATTGCAGATGAAACACTCGGAGATTTGAATCTTACTGTTTTTATGACCATTAAATGGCATTTCGGAGGAAAGTGTACATTAGGAAATGATGTGACCAATGGGAGGGAGTTAAATTGTAAAGTGTGACTTTAAGCTGAGGGCCTCCACTGCGACACAGTGTGTGCGTGTCTGTGTGTATCTGTGTGTGTGTGTGTATGAGTGCTGAGCTGAATTGATGTTTTTCTGCAGACTGAACAATTGTGGCCCCTTTATTCTATTCATTAAGGTTCAGTGTATCTTTGCCAGCCTACATCAATCTGCACGGGAGTTGCAGAAAAGCCTCATGTTCATCGAGCCGTGAGTCACACATGATTTTTAACGCTGTTATGATCCAATTGTAATCACACAGCAATGGTAGTCAATAATGATATTTGTTTTCCACAACTTCTTCTGTCAGCCACAGTAAAGAGAAAGTATTTAAAATTTAAAATAAATTGAATCAGGCGGGCTGTAACGTGCGCCGCCGCCGTTTGCGCTGACTGACAAAGGACATCGTGTAAAGAAAAAGACAGAAATCAAGGCAACCCTGCGGCGACACTCTGCACTTTGACTCTTGTGTATGATTCCCAACTTCCTCGTTGCAGGTTCGGTCAAGAAATGATATTAATCTTTAATAAGGCAACCCAAGGGCTGGAGCTCCAGGCGGGTACAGTATGAAAGAGGAAAATAAAAGAGAGACGAAAAAGCTCGCAGTGTGTATAAAACTAACACTTTACTCTGAGTTCATGCTCTTGTTTTCATTTTCTGTGTATTTTTGTTTGTTTTACCGTTTCTCACCATGTTATTCACTGAAGGAGTTGCAGCTGATGATCATCACTATATTTAACACACACAACATCCTTTGTCTCCTGTGTCCACACCAAATTATGTAACTAACTGCAACAGTGACTGCATTAGGAACACCTGGCAGGTGATCAATAATCAAGTGACCCTGTTCTATTGGTGGTGATGTCACAGCCTTTTTGCTCTCGTGTAAGGCAGAAGCTAACATTTACCAGCTATAGGTAAAGTGCGTCTGCTGAATGATATTCCAGAAAGGTTGGTACCACAAGAGTGACGCAACAATCAACAAACATCCGTCTGAGGGTTACACGTTGGCCAGCAATGTGCGCTTGATCCGAGATAATGTAGCTGCTGCATCGACCAGTTGACATGCGTGAAGTCTGTTCCCTGAAGTCTGCGTGCTGTAATTAATCAAATAACAGTGGACTAACCTGTTATTAGCCAGGTGTTTCTAATCCGGAGTAAATTGTTAGCTTTCGTTGCTTATTAATAATATTGACGTGCATAATTATTAGAGATTTGAGGAGTTTCATGTATTTTCTATAGAAGTGCACAGTATTTTCTTGTTGGTTGCAAACCTACCCACTAGTTCCAGTCTGCCCTCTAGTGGCTGAAGCGTTTAATGCTAAACAGGTTTATTTCCATCCATTCATCTTCCACTTGATCCATACGGGTGTTTTTAAAACATCCAAGATAATGATGTTGTGTGTGATAAATATCACTTTCATCATTTTGAGACCAGAGGGCATGTTCACACCCGACTTTCCCAATTATATACACACACACACACTTTCTGGAACTGATTAGTCTGTACAATTGAATATGAATCAGTTACAAACACAACCTCATCAGAAACGTCCTCTGAAGATCTCATTTCATTCTGGAAAACCTGCCCCACCCATTTCCCCTCCAGGTTTATCAGTGTATAAAGGTGTGAGTGTAATGTGAGAGACGTGTGCAGGTGTGTGTGTGTGCATGTGCTCTCGCTCATTGTGTGTGCGTGTTGCTGTTTCAGGAGATGAAACTCGACAGCGGGTGAAGTTCACGGACGATCGAGTGTGTAAATCTCACCTGCTGAACTGCTGTCCACATGACATCCTGTCTGGCACCGTGAGTATGCGCTAGAAATAGCCATGATGCCACAAATCTCTTTGTGATCCAGTTCCTTCAGGTTAGAATCGCACACTGACCTGTTTCTTCTTATCTCTCGCTGTTGTTTCAGCGTATGGACCTGGGAGAATGCACCAAAATCCACGACCTGGCTCTAAGGGCCGATTATGAGATTGCTTCTAAGGAGAGAGATCTGTTCTTCGAGTTGGATGTAAGTCTGTGGCACTGTGTCCTTCGCTTGGACGGCTTAATCCATTGTGTCATAAAGTGTATGTTCACATCACTGATGTGTGTGTTCAGGCCGTGGATCACCTGGAGTCGTTCATTGCCGACTGTGACCGCAGAACCGAGCTGGCGAAGAAACGTCTCGCCGAAACGCAGGAGGAGATCAGCGCTGAGGTTGCTGCCAAGGTTGGAGCTCCATACTTTTATTTTATAGTCGACGATTACTATTCTTTATGCTTTTCTAATCAAAAATGGGTCATTTCTTACATAATCTGAACACTCATTACACACTTTGTTCATTGTAATGTAGTCACACGGATTGTAAAATGTAAGTGTGTGTGTGTTCATGTTAGGCGGAGAAGGTTCACGAGCTGAACGAGGAGATCGGGAAACTGTTGGCAAAGGCAGAGCAGCTGGGTGCTGAGGGCAATGTGGAGGAATCTCAGAAGGTTCTACAGGAAGTGGAGAATGTGCGCACAAAGAAGAAGGATGCTGAGGTCAGCACATAAATAACACACATGCACAGATCTAGTGTTTAATTTTCTAATTATCTGCTCATCTGGGTGTAATTTTTGTAATGCGTGTGTTTTAAGGAGGAATACAGGAATTCAATGCCCGCCTCCAGTTTCCAGCAGCAGAAGCTCCGTGTGTGTGAGGTCTGCTCCGCCTATCTGGGTCTCCATGACAACGACCGCCGTCTTGCCGACCATTTTGGTGGAAAACTTCATCTGGGATTTATCCAGATCAGAGAAAAACTGGAACAGCTGAAGGTGCATGCATGGTGTGGAATGATCTTTAGGTGACTTGGGGGATATTGTACATCCGTGGGTAACGGTGGTTTAATGTGTGTTTAGAAAACTGTTCTGGATAAGCAGGAGCGGCGAAACCAAGAGAGACTGAAGCGGAGAGAAGAAAGGGATCGTGAAGAGAGGCAGAAAAAGAGGTTAGGAACTGTGTGTGTGTGTGTGTGTTTTGGGGAGATTTCACCACAAGGGTAGTTAATCATTTTAGTTGCTGCATTTAAAATGTTGTTGTATATTGCAGGACCAGATCTCGCAGCCGGGAGCGCAGGAGGTATGAAATAAACACACATCATTTGGAAGAAATACACTGTTCACTGGCTCATTACTTATTGTGAGTGTGTGTGTGTAGGTCTCGTTCCCGTGATCGTGATCGTGAGAGAGAGAGGAGGCGGCGGAGATCTCGCTCGTCCTCACGTGAGAGGCGCCGGTCCCGATCTCGATCCCGAGATAGAGAGAGACGCAGGAGACACCGGTCACGCTCAAGATCGCCCTCACACTCTCGCAGAGAACACTCGCACAGGTACACCTGTGCACACACACACTTTACACTCAGACTTAACACATTGATGTAGTAATAATAATTTGTGTATGTTTAGGTCGTCCCGGGACCGTCTTAATGGAAGAGCGGATTCACAGCGCTCCAGAGACAGAGAGTCGGGCGAGCTCTGAGGGCTGTTTACCCGTTACCATCCTCTGGCACAGTTAACATGGGAACTACTGTCTTTTGGCTGTGTGTACATCCTGTAACCCTGACTATATCCCGCCCTCACCCCACCCGTTCTGCCCTGCGTTCAGCTTTTACGTTTTGTTTACCGATACTGCGTCAATACTCTTTATTCCTCGTGGTTTTGTCAGGGGGCAATAAACAGCACTGATTTACTCTTCCCTTGCGCCGGTGCATTATGTTCTGTGTAGTGTTTACACTCTGGTGGAAGGAATGGCATTTACGGAATGCAGCCTGATGAGAATGGTTTAGTATTGAGCTGTGTGTGTGTGTGTGTGTGTGTGTTAGTGTGAGTGAGAGATTTCCCCAAAACCAGACCGTTTCAGTTAAAAGCTCCACGCTATTACAGGAGCAGGAGCAGGAGCTTGAGCTTGAGCTCGGTCTCTCTCCCCATGTCTTATATATATATATAATATAATATAGATCTTCTCTCTCATTCACTTCATCCCTCTTTCATTCATTAATAAATGGACGTTATCAACATCCCACTGTTTCGCACATGTGATTTAATGTGATTGTTTATGGGGAAATTGGGTTATTTTACACCCTTTTAATGCAAAACAGATTCCTAATATATTAATATTAAAACTAAACTAGTTAGAACTAGTTCTAGTGATAATTACTGATACTGTCTTTAATCACAGTTTTAAATGTTTTAAAAAGAAATCTTAACTTTTTAATCTTTAGTCTCCGGAGCAAGTTTCATTTCTTTTGACGTGTTAAGATCTAAAAACTCTGACATTTATCCACCAGTCATCACAGCGAGTTACTCGCATTGCCAATCCGGCATGTTTTTTACACCAGGTGTCCTTCTTGATGCAAACTTAACCCTTTTTGTTCTTGGAACAATTTTGCATCTACAAATCACCTGGAGTGCACGTTTTTAGGGGAAACTTCAATACCCGGATAAAACCTAGGCTAACGAGGGGAGATCGTGCAACTTAACCCTTGACCTTCTTGCTGTAAGGAGATGGTTCTACCACTGTGTCCCTCACATTTTTTTTTAAAGAAAGGAATGTATTTTTTTATTCATTATCATTATTAAATATAATATAAATTAAATCGTATGTGATCATAGAATTCGATTTGAGTAATTGATCAATAATGTGATTTTATTTAAAATACAGTTTTATCTCATTCAGGATCCAGACATTAGAGAGCATAAGCCAGTGTATTTCTAGCGCCGGTCCCAATCCCGGATAAATGGCGAGGGTTGCATCAGGAAGGGCATCCGGCATAAAACATTTGCCAAAAATTAAAATGCATGTCACTGATTGTTAATTCATATCGGATCGGTCGCGGCCCGAGTTAACGACTGCCACCAGTGCTGGCGGCAAGCAGGGTACTGGCGGAAATTGGGCTACCGTTTATTGAAGACGACGAGGAGGGAAGCGTGTGAAGAGACGAAGAGAGAACAGGAGAGTCAAGAGTGTAGGCTTGAGGGTAGCAACACTGAATGTAGCATAGGAATCTAGAAGGACAGATGTTGGTGGATTTTACAAAGAGGATGGAAATGGCTGTGGTAAACACATATTTCCAAAATAAGGAGGAGCACAGGGTGACCTACAAGAGTGGA
>JAOUQV010000040.1:2219298-2231946 GCA_028565295.1 Aspidoras spilotus
ATTTCTGACACTAAGCAGTAAGCAGTCAGAGGTCTGACTGAGGAGAAGCAATCTGGATACCATCCCAGCTTCCACCCGTGTGCAGGGAAGGTGGGAGTTTGCCAGTCTCTGTGTTTTGTGGACTCCATTGCTTATGGATGTATTTTCAGAGAAAATGGGAGGTCATCCCGGTGTACTGGATGGAAGGACACTCCAGGGCATTCAGTCTTGATGTTCTAGAAGTAATAGCTGTAATTTTAAATGTAAAAAGGGGGAATGTGAGAAACAGACGCTATTTTACAACAACACCCTCTGTAGAATATTTGAGTAAATCGCATTGACAATGGTTTGTTTATAAGTCAATAAAAGAGGACGATCAACGTTCTTACCATAATCCTCAATTTCTATCTCTCTGTACTCGATTTTAGGCATCTGCATGGAGTCCACGGCTCGCCGGAGTTCGAGGTTCAGCTCAAGGTCCAATAGCTCTGTAGTAAATAATACACAAACGTTTATTGGGTACTGAAAGACTTCCTTTCCCATTTACACCAAATTTTTAAGTATTTTGAGAAGTTTCTTTCACTTGAACCATTATTTAATCGTTTGTGAGATATTGTGCACCCTGACTGAGCCCCTGGAGCTGGACCTCCTCGCCAAGCACCTAGTGCACTTGCAGCAAAATAATCTGATTTGCTCAAACTAAATTGCCAATGCTTTGGGACCATGTCGACACACTACCAGCAAGGTCCACAAAGGTGATTAGGGGGAGCTCCTTTGTTGCATGGATCTCTGTAGCAGAAACAGGTTCTTAGCACATGGAACATAATGCCACACAGGGAATTGAGCCAGAGTTTGAGATTTGGGAGATTGAGGAATCTATACTTGGACGTATTGTTAATGGACGTCTGTCCAGTGATGTGGACAAACACAATGTTTGATCACAGAGATAGTAATAAGAGTATTGGCCCCATAGCGCCTTGGCGATCATCTTGTTGATGTCATTTGTTAGCTTTTGTTTGCTAATAAATTATCATTTGCGGGAATTATCAAGTGTCCCAACTTAAAAAATGGAGGTTGTCAAAGGTCATTCAGTAGCCGATTGGTGATTTCTGTTGTTTAAACTTTAACACATCATGGCTTCTCTGACATTGAACTGAAGTTCCGAGAGACTCCCGGATTATCATAGTGTCTCCCTAATACCCGCAAGTCAGATTTCGGAATATAGAGCAAGCCTCCAAGAGCGTACACACATGTCCTGATCATGTGTAGTGTTTGAGAGGGTTTTTTATTCCTTTATCCGGGAGCTTCGGGGGTATCCAGGTTAAGAAGTACCTCCCTGAAATGAGTTTTCTCCAGCTTGCTACGCCTGACAAGGCATTCTACAGACAGAAACCTGAATGACATTGGATGTTTGTTTACAGCAACGTGTATCAAAGTGAGATAAATTCGAGAAGAAACACCCAGACGAGAAGACAAGTGAGCGGCTGTTGGTGCTGATAAACTGCAGAACGTGAAGCAAGCTGCATGCTAATATTATCATGCTAATCACTGAGGTGCACACGGAATTCACAAGAGCCTTTCTAACAATAAATTACAATGAATCCTGCGCAGCGTGAAAGGATTTGGACTTTAAATGGGGTTATCCGAGCATGGGCAGGTAGAAACACAAACACACACACACACACACACACACTTGAGTTTCCAAATCCTTATGTGAATGCAAATTGATAGAGAACAGATACAATTTCTTAAAATTATAGCTGTCACAAATCGTCTCAGTGCACGATTGTGTTTCTAACTATACCTTCATGGCACATTTATTTCTGGCAGTACACTGACACTGACACGCCCCTCACTGGGTTTACACATTACCTTTCACATTAGTTTACATTAATAAGCATAATTAAATGATGTGTGATTTACCAGCCATTAGAGAGCACAAGCCAGTGTGTTTTAAACCAAGGTGTTCAACAGGGTTCAGTCCTGGGCCCTCTACTAATTATCCTTTATATTTTATTTGATTAGAATAGATCGGGTTCAACTTTCCTGTCACTGTGCCGAAGTCAATGAAATGCATTAGGATAAATACAGAGTACATGAGGGTTGAGGAGTGGTGACAAGCCTAGCGCAAGTGAATGGCAATTCGGCACTGAACTGTGGGGAAGGCGTGGGAAGGGGTGGAATTGAGGTCTGAAGTCGCTTTGTCTAAGAGTCTAGGTGCCTCAGTCAGCAGAATGTCAATAGCGATAACACAGCAACAGTCAACAGGTGACTGAGGGAAAAGCGGGAAAGGAATACAAGAGCGTCTTGTGGTAGTAATGTTCTGGAGGAATTGTTTGGCCAGTGGTGATACTGAGAGCCGAAAGCAGATTAATCCGGGATTGTTTGTACTTGGAGCAAGTTGTCACATTTTTTAATCTTGACAGCTCTCTGGGTCTATACTGGTCTCCAAATCAATCCATTTGCAAATCTGAGAGCTTCTTCAAGACGTTATCGATGTTGTGATTTAGTCACAGTCTGAGTGCTGGCAGCTCGGCCCACCACGTCAATCAGGTCAGGCAGTTTTAATTGGCCTTGGACAGCTGTCCCTGTTCCTTTAATTTCACAATAAACCAGAGCAAACTTAATCCAATCAGCAAAATGTCTGTAATCATGGTTCCGAACAGGTTGACGTCCTTAATATCCTCCACAGAAAGAGCCGACAGGTACAGGCTCGTTCCCATGAACCCAGACTTCTCGCATTGAGAGACCATTTAAGTGGAGAGAGTCTCTCAAAAGTATAATACAGCAGACTAGACAAGACAGGAGAATCGAAGAAGGAGAGACACGGGAGAGGACAGGGACAAAGTGCCACCACCATCATTGAGAGTTAAGAGAGAAGATATGAAGTAGATATTGAATATGTGGCTTCCTGCCAGATTATGCACCAATATGGACTCATTTTCAATCATATACTAATAATATTGAGATCTATTGAATGTCAGTGCCACCAGAAGGTCCCCGGTTTGATTCTCAGTACCGCCAAGTCATGAAATGGCTGAAGGCACTAACTCCTGGTTGTTCCCTGGGCGCTGTGGATGCTGCTCACCGCTTTGGTAAAATGAAACATGTGCTTGTTTCACTGGGTTAAATAGATCATTTTCACTCAACTTGGATGAAACAGGCATTTCACACGTTGCTCCACATTCAAAATGACACTGATTCATTCTCAAAGCCTCAACGTGCTAAAATTATTGGCACCCTTCAAGAAAATGTGCATTATACATACAGTAGATATGAGGGCGAGTCGAAACGTATCCAGACTCGAGTAACATTACAGATCTTCAGGTTTGAATCAGGTACATCATTTGAGATAGCACAAAAGAAGAGCAGCATGCAGGGATTCATTTTTGTCGTCTACAGAGCTTTTTTTAGACTCGCCCTCGCGGAAATCGTACCTTTGGCCTACTGTAAATATAAAATTAGAAACAGTAGATACCTCTTGCTATCCTGCATCATCTCGTCGCAACCTGAGATTGGACAAGGTGTAGTTTTTGATAAATAAGTAAATGATGAGGGTTTTACACACAGAGGTGATATTTCAGCTAGTGTGTGTGTGTGTGTATGTGTGTATTGAGAGTTCTTCAGTAATCCAATCAGCTGTGAGAGTTCTCTGCTCAAATCCATCCTCATATAATAACATTCAGACTCCTGCTGAGAGAGCTGGGAGTGTGTACCGCATACACAATGAGGACGCGCCGCAGCTGTGCACACACACACACACACACACACACACAGAACTCACTCTGTCGCTCTTGGGTACTGTAGACGGAAACAAACGGGACCCCAGGCCCTAAAACACACAGAAAAAACAGCAGATTATGTCTTTTTATTATTTGTTTTATTTCTTTCTCCTCCTGGATTTATCCCTAGTTCAGTATTTTCAATGAGAACCTGAAACTCTGTCTCAAAAAAGTTGGGACATACTGTAGGAAATATAAGCCTGAGACTGTTCTACAACATTGTTCTGGAAGGTTCTAGAGTGTAAGTAGGGTCAGTCACGCCTTAATGGATTGTGTAGACGGCTGGGGATTAAAAGATTGCCAGTTCGAAGCGCCCAACCCACAAGTGCTCCCTGTGCACCTCAATAGGGGGGAAGGACACTGCTCTGGAGGTCCTGAGTGCACCCACGGATGGGTTAAATGGGATCAATAAAGTATCAGTTATTATTATTATTATTATTACTATTATTAGTTATTACTATTACTATTAGTATTATTGGTATTATTATTATTAGTATTATTAGTATTATTAGTATCGGTAACAGGTGATCATCAAGATTATGAGAATAGAAGGAGCATCCTCCAAAGATTGTCTGTGTTCCAGCACTTTGTGGTTAAGTTTGCAAGAAATTAGATAGATAGATAGATAGATGCATGGATGGATGGATGGATGGATAGATAGATAGATCTAGGATGGATGGATGGATAGATGGATGAACGGATGGATAGATAGATAGATAGATAGATAGATAGATAGATAGATAGATAGATAGATAGATGCATGGATGGATGGATGGATAGAATGATGTACGGACGGACAGACAGATAGATAGATAGATAGATAGATAGATAGATAGATAGATAGATAGATAGATAGATCTAGGATGGATGGATGGATAGATGGATGAACGGATGGATAGATAGATAGATGCATGGATGGATGGATGGATGGATAGAATGATGTACGGACGGACAGACAGACAGATAGATAGATAGATAGATAGATAGATAGATAGATAGATAGATAGATAGATCCAGGATGGATGGATGGATGGATGAACGGATGGACGGATAGATAGATAGATAGATAGATAGATAGATCTAGGATGGACGGATGGAAAAATAGATAGATAGATAGATAGATAGATAGATCTAGGATGGATGGATGGATGGATGGATAGTTAGATAGATAGATAGATAGATAGATCTAGGATGGATGGATGGATGGATGGATGGATGGACGGATGGAAAAATAGATAGATAGATAGATAGATAGATAGATAGATAGATAGATCTAGGATGGATGGATGGATGGATGGATGGATGGATAGATAGATAGATAGATAGATAGATAGATAGATGGATGGATTAGATAGATTACCTGAACAGGTGAGCAGGAAGTAGTCCATGTTGTGGCTGAAGGAGCTGCTGACGTATCCACAGTTATCAGTGAAGTCACAGGAGAGACAGCGGCGGTTGAAGGGACCCACCGTATCAGCACTGAAACAAACACAATGTTAACGTTTCCACAACGTATCCTCCTGCATGACTGACCTGACCGCCCAATATCAATAAACAGCCCAACAACTCCTCAACCATGGAGAGGTCAGAAATACATTACACATTTACTCTGAACTCTGCAATTCCTGAACCCACCACTAGAGCACAGCACTGCAACTCACGGTTGTCATAGGGTCCAGACAAGAGAATGGCGCCCACCACATCACCTAAACATTCCGCCTGACCTCAGACCCCACACGTCTAGTATAGTTTTGTTAAATGCCTGCACGTCTTTCTTCTTTTGTTGTATATATTCACATATAGTAGACGTTCCCCTGGCACTCGGGTGTACCCACAATCCAACAGTGGTCATAACGAAGTGTATGACATATTGTAAATGCGTGTCCAAAACTTTTCACTTCATGTGCACAAAGTTGCAGATACACTCCCGTGACAAACACCTAAACAACACAATCACTGCTTGCTGCTCTTCTTTAGTGCAAATCACATGTGGGGGCGGTTTTATCTTGCACTGCAGCCACAACACATTCAAACCTGCACAATGTTTTAGCCTGTGATCATTGAAGACCATTTACTGCATGTACCTGTACAGGTGTCTCCTTTTAGGATCGTCCTCTGTGCTTAGGAAGTATCTGTTTCACAAAACACACAGAGACAAAGAATTAGACAGTGTCACAGTGTGTGTGTGTGTGTGTGTGTGTGTGTGTTCTCACATTAGCTGTCTGTCCTCATTGTAGGTGAGAATGTGAGTGACGTCCCAGTCTCCTGATGTGATGGACTGCAGAGTGTCCGAGCTGCTGTTGGGCTGAAGGATTTACAAAAAAAGCCAGTATAAACCAATGTTTCTCTTACTCACACACACACACACACACACACATGCACATACACCCACTGGCCAGTTTATTAGGCACACCTGTTGAATTGCTTGTTAACACATATATCTAATCATCCAATCAGATTGAAGCTACTCACTGTATTTAGTCATGTAGAGGAGGTCAAGGAAACGTACTGAATGGAGAATAAAGGTCATCTGAGTGACTTTGACGATGCTGGTCTGAGTATTTCAGAAACTGTTGATCTACTTAACCATCTCTAGTGTTTACAGAGAAAATAATGCGTGAGGGACAGTTGGGTAGACAAAAATGACCTGTGAGAGGTCAGAGGAGAATGGACAGACTGGTTCGAGATGATGACATACTGGTTACAACCAAGGAATGTAGAACACCTTCATCTCCGCTGAAAGTATGACACGAAGATTTAAGGCAGTTCTGAAGGTAAAAGAGCGTCCAACATTTTACTAGCAAGGTGTACCTAATAAACTGGCCAGCGAGTGTGCAAACACTCCATAATTGTCAGTTTGGAGTACCTAATAAATCTAAACTCACATTTCTAGTGACTAATCACTAATACAGAATATATATGTGTGTGTGTGTGTGTGTGTGTGTGTGTACCTGTGTTACAGCCATGGAGATGTGGAAAAACTTGCCCCGCCCACCCTGAGGAATAGCCCGAGTGAAGAACAGCTTCAGCCCATCTTTAGAGAATAAAGGATCTTCATTCTGAAAAAAAAAAAAAAAAGAATATAAATCTGTCCATTCGTTACGGAACTACTGCCTCACTCACGACTGCACGCCCTCGGAGGGGTTCAATAATCAACCCTGCGTTAATTAAGAGGAGCAGTGAGAGCTTTAGGGAATAATAATGGCAAGCTGTGAGGCTCGGGGCTTGCATTCTGTATATAAAGAACATTACCACAGCTGGATTATAACCATGTTAGTTGTAATGAATGTGATCAAACACCCTGGTGCAACATAGATATTCGGTGTAAATCCTTCTAGAAAACAACCCCACACACACACACGCACACACACAAGCACACACACGCTCCGCACATGAGGCATACTAATAATTAATAATAATTAATAATAATAATAATACACTAAACATCAATCATTTTCAACAATAGATGAGAACAGACCAGAGGTTCCCACTTCGTCCACCAGAGGGCGACAGCCCACCACCTCCGCACATGAGGCAAACTAATAATTAATAATAATAATAATTAATACATTATTGATCCCTATAGGGAGATTATTTCTCTGGATTTAACCCATCCGGGGGTGAACACCTGGAACAGTGTGCTGATCCCATTGAGGCACACGAGGAGCAGTTGCAGCTTAGGGTGCATTTCCCAATGGCACTTGGCAGGACATGGACATGGCAGCACTGAAGGAAGTGTAATGACAGGAGGTCATTGTGGAGGAAGTCTGAAGATGTAGATGACCGAAAATAACCCGGATGGACAACATTACAACGTGGACTGGATTATCAGGGGCCAGACTAGTACAAGAAAGACAAGACTGTTATAGGACGGGGTTCTCTTTCAATACACGTGTAAAACATGAAAGACAGAGACAAAAAAGGACACAAAAACAGGTGAGGAATGTGGCATGTGAAGGACAAGGATCTGGGAGCTGGTTCTTCTCCGCTTTTGTGCTGATCCCATTGAGGCACACGAGGAGATGTTGCAGCTTAGAGTGCATTGCCCAATGGCACTTTAGCCATGAGTGGGGTTCAAACCAGCAATCTTTGGGTCCCAAGCCCTTTACCCTATCCATTAAGCCACAGATGACCCCAGGTCACTTACTACCTCACAGCTGCAGAACATGCTGGCTCCTAATACACACATTAACCTATGAAAGCAGGTACTCACAGCCCACTACGAGGTGCTCTGCTACATGCCTTCCTGTGCCCAAGCCAATGTCACACTTAACCTTGCCCAATCCTAACCAGGCAAGCTCATGACCCTGTCCATTTATTCATTATACCACCACCTGTCCACATGGAGGAACTTCACAGACTCAAGTTCCTGGGGTGCAAGGCAGGAAGAACCCTAGTCAGGGAGCCTCACTATCACTCATTTACACACTCATTTACTCACTCAACCCCTCACTCACACACACACTAACGGACAATTTCGAGGCACCTACCGCCGACCGTATGTATTTGGATTGTGGGAGGAAATAATTATGGAAGAAACCCACACGGATACAAGGAGAACATGCTAACTTGACACAGAATGGTCCGTGGATGCCCCATCCAGGAACTGAACCCAGGACCTTATTTCTTTGAGTAAGTCTTTGAGTTTCAACATTTTATTTGTATCAATTTCCCATGGTAGCGACTGCGCTAACATTTTGTATAGTTCATTTATATTGTAGGTTTTGGAGCCATACTGGAGATGATGGTGGAGGTCAATTAACAAGTCAGTTAGCACCATCACCAAGCTACAACTGATGGAAGCCTTTCTCTGGACAGTACCCACACATGGATGTGAAGCTGGACACTGTAGAAAGTAAAAGAAAGACGTATTCAGGCTTTTGAGAACAAGTGCCTCCAGAAGTTGTTGAGAATCTAATGGATGAAGATGATGACCACTGAGCTACAAGTCAGAAAAGGAGTTAACCACATCAAATCCCACTCGGTACAGTCATGTGATAAGGCTCCAACATGGCAGCACTGAAGGAAGTGTAATGACAGGAGGTCATTGTGAAGGAAGTCAGAAGATATAGATGACCGAGAATAACCCGGATGGACAACATTACAACGTGGACTGGATTATCAGGGGCCAGACTAATACAAGAAAGACAAGACTGTTATAGGACGGGGTTCTCTTTCCATACACGTGTAAAACATGAAAGACAGAGACAAAAAAGGACACAAAAACAGGTGAGGAATGTGGCAAGGTTCTGGGAGCTGGTTCTGATCCGCTTCTGATCTGATTCTGATCCGGTGTTGATCAGATTGGCGCCCTGTCTAGTGCAGAGTTGCCAGTGGGCACTGGCTTCCCAGTGACCCTATTAAGCAGGTTTAGAAAATGAATGAATGACTGAACAAATGAACACGCGCACACAGACACACAGTGACACGTAGACAGACACAGACAAACATGGTACTATCACAGCCCCAGTGCAACCCCAGGGAGGATTTTAATCTCCGTTACGCTGCAACGCTAAATACTGCTAAAACAGCATGGCCATGACAGAGGGAATTGGAGAAAGCTGACTCATGCGTGCATTTTGGTTTATGGACGTTGCCTATCTGTCACACAGTTTTTGTACTTTTTAACATTTTTACTCTCTTGATTTAGATCTGTGCTAAATAAATCTGCACTCGCTTCCAACATGTCTTCCAACATGTCTTCCAACATGTCTTCCTGTGTCCTTATTAGAATAGATAGTTAAATTTTAAGATGACTTCGGGGCGAATATTTTATCAGGACGGTAAAGACTAATGTTTTATTAAGGACATTCAATCAGTCTGCATTAGCTACGTCTGTATGTGAAGATGATTGATGAGGCAGTGATATACTGTGCATCATGTGTAAAATGATCCTCATTACCTGTCTGTGTAGCCAACTCTCACTCTCATCCTCATGTTTCTAAAGCACACACACACACACACACACACACACAGTGAGTGAGTAATATGCAGGTAATCAGCACCATGTTTATTATTTACAATGTGCAGAAGAGACGTTGGTCAGTGTGTGTCTACCTTGGTACAGACTCCTGTCGTGGCTTCACACAGGGTCAGGATGGAAATGTTCTGCGCTCGGTTCAACCAGTTCACCGCCAGCTTCGTGCTCGTGGCCCATTTCACCATCGTTATATAATATTCCCTGAAGAAAATAACACGCCGTTTATGTAAATCGGGTAAGAGAGAAGGTAAAAGAGTGGGGTCAGCTGGTGCCCATCCAGCAACTCTGGGTGCAATGGCAGGAACAACCCTAGACAGGGCACCAATACAAACACACATTCACACACTAAAGCCTCATTTATGCTCATTTACGTTAAGTACAGATACGAATACACACGGAGCCTTCTGTCGGTACTCTGAGCTCGTATTGCACGTCATTTTGCACATTTTCTGAATGATTACGGATGTGGACAGGACGGTGCAATACCACTAGAGACCATGGGGGGCAGTACAACATGCAATCACCTCCATATAGACACGAATAAAAAATGGCGGAAGTTTGTAAGGACGTGTAGGAACTTGTAGTTTTTCACTTACTACAAAGACTACAAAAAGGGCAGCGTTCTAGACGGCGGTGGTCTGTGTGGCCATTAAATTAAATGGATGCGTTGCACAACAATCATATTAAGCTTACACATGCAATCCGAACCCGGGAGTATAAATTAGGATTAAGGGCCAGTTTAGAGACGCCAATTAACCTAGCATGTATGTCTTTGGAATGTAGGAGGAAACCGGAGTACCTGGAGAAAACCTGCGCAAATACGGGAAGAACATGCAAACTTCTCAAAGAAATTTCCCAGGTCCGCCCCACCTGGGGATCAAACCCAGTACCACTCTGCCATTTATATTGGTATTTTAAGAGCGTCTGACCCAATTCGCTGGTCATCTGGTTTCCTCATCTGGATCGTATGTAGAGGGCCATTCAGGTTCACCACATACAAAGAGATCACTGGATTCTCCTCACCCGCCTGCGGGAAAAAAAAATTCACAGATCCTCACACACACACACACACTTTTTATATTTCAGTCATATCATATCATATCGCTATGTATCGTATCGTAACTTATGATATCGTATCGAATTGTATCCTATAGCACAGTATCGTATTGAAGGTATCGCATGTATTGTATCATATTGTATTGTATCGTAAATTATGGTATCGTATCGAATTGTATCATATAGCACAGTATCGTATTGAAGGTATCGCATGTATTGTATCATATTGCTATGTATTGTATAGTTTATTATGTTATTGTATCGAATTGTATCCTATAGCACAGTATTGTCTTGAAGGTATCGTATGTATTGTATCATATTGTATCCTATAGCACAGTAGGAAAGAGGGTCATGTGACACATCAAACATATTGAGAATTTCACAAGAAAAACTAATGTTTAACGTAACTTTATTCTTTTATGAGTTATTTACAAGCTTCAAGGTTAACACGTGAGTAGTGTTTATAGAAATTGTGTTGATGTCTGGCGAATGCAATACCTGGGTCATTGCAGCATATTTCAATGCCAGACACCCTACGAGACCACCCATGTCCCATGCTACAGTTAGCAAACTGCTTAAAAAAAACTAATGTTGGATCCAAAATGGCCGATTTCAAAATGGCCGCCAACTATCATTAAAATTTTTCTCCGTCCCATATGCTAATGTGCCACAGACAGGAATTTAATTTTACCAACCATGGCCCACCCGGTATATTGTCGTATCATATTGCATGGGATGATCTATTACATCATACACTACTGTATCGTGTATAGAATTGTATTGTATATATATCTGGTCAAGTGTGTGTCTCTGTGTGTGTCTCTATGTGTGTCTCAGTGTGTGTCTTAGTGTGTATATTATATCACGCTCCAGGGCTTACTTTAGGATAGTGGTACTCTCGGCCTGTCGGGTATGACGACCCAGTGAACATGGGAAGCTCCATCTTGGGCACCAGAGTGTTGTTGATGGTGGCGTACGCCAGCCGAGCTCCATCTGGAGACCACCAGTGTGCTATGTGTGACTGGAAGATCTCCTCTGTGTGTAGAAGATAGACAGAGAAATTCGAAACATATTGATAGTCTCCTAATGGACACCACGGTGGCGCCACGGTGGATAGTGCTGTGGCATCACAGCAAGAAGATCCCGGGTTTGAGCAAGTTCTCCCCGTGTCCGTGCGGGTTTTTTCCAGGTACTCCAGTTTCCTTCTGCATTCCAAAGACATGCATGATAGATTATTTGAAGAAGCTAAATTGTCAGTTCCTAAGCCCAAAGGAGTGAGGGTTGTCTCAGGAAGGGCATCTGGGGTAAAACATGTGCCAGATCAGAATGCAAGGGACTCGCTCTGGCGACCCCTGGTGACAGGGAAAAAGCTGAAAGATGATGATGAAGAAGAAGAAGTGATATTCTGATTAATTCATTCCCTTCTATATTTTATCTCGTCATGTTTCCTAGCCCTGTATACCCTGATCACCTGACCCACACCTGACCCACACCTGACCCACACCTGACCCACACCTGACCCACACCACCACAGGAAGTCAATCACAACAATCACCAATCCCTCACCCTCTATCCCTCTCTTTCTATTCCTCTCTCTCTATCCCTCTCTTTCTATTCCTCTCTCTCTATCCCTCTCTCTTTATCCCTGTCTTTCTATTCCTCTCTCTCTATCCCTCTCTCTCTATCCCTCTCTCTTTATCCCTGTCTTTCTATTCCTCTCTCTCTATCCCCCTCTTTCTATTCCTCTCTCTCTATCCCTCTCTCTTTATCCCTCTCTTTCTATTCCTCTCTCTCTATCCCTCTCTCTCTATCCCTCTCTCTTTATCCCTGTCTTTCTATTCCTCTCTCTCT
>JAOUQV010000040.1:2310524-2329758 GCA_028565295.1 Aspidoras spilotus
TATGTATTCATATAAATGGCCCACCCTGTATGTATCCATATAAATGGCCCACCCTGTATGTATCCATATAAATGGCCTCCACAACTATCATTATAAGTTCATTTTTATCCCTGATGAACAAGCCGGATGGTGACATCTCAGTATACCAAACACTCTATACCCATGAACCCTCCATATCTGAACACTTACCGAAGAGGATCTGTAACTATGAGCAGAATGCTTTACTGAGACAATATGTCTTGAGTCTAGACTAAAACACTGAGACTGCGCCTGAGTACTGAAGACTGTCCCATAACTGCAGGTCTTAGAGAGGTAGCGCTGCCACACGCCTGTATCTTTACCAGGTATAGAGCAACATGGGCCAACAGATAGTTGGAGCATCATAGTTTACAAACATCTAGACTGTCAAACTAGCATGACGAACTTGGGTAGATGCTGGAGAGGGCATGGGTCACCTTGCATATGCACGATGAGCACCACCATGTCGAGTCTGTGATGAATTAAAAAGGTGGACCAACCCACTATTATGGTGTTCCTAATCCCGTCATTGATCACTTTATATACTGTATATCTGGACCGACCGGAGTCGGATGCGTTTCCTGCTCCACTATGTAGATGATAATAGTGTCATCCTTACCTCCTCAAGTGGGTCAGTTCCTCTCTTTGACGTGGTCCTCCTCAACCTCCTCTGCCGCTTCTTCTCCTCTTCAATCCAAAGATCATCCCTAAAGCAGTGTCTTTGCAATCCAACCTGCATGGGTATGCTAGAAACAGTGCTAATACTAGATCCGGATCTTGTCCTTGGACCAAAGGATCCCTCCGAAGTATTCGCCATCGTCTTTACTGGAGTGTGACTGGAGAGACGAGGACTTCCGGGAGATATCCTAGGCTGATTTAGGAAACACATCATCAGAGTTCAGATAATGACTAGAAATAAACTGGTGTTTATAATGAATGTGTGTGTGTGTGTGATTGTGTGTGTCGGGGCAATCGTTGACTTGAGACCAGAGACCCAGTTCAATTCATGGTACTGCCAAGTCATGAAACAACTGATGTTCTCTTGGGCAAGGCACTTAACCCTGGGTTGCTTCCGGGGCACTGTGGCGGCTGCTTACCGCACCGGGCACATCTGCTCACTTCACTTGTGTGTATAAATGTGTGTTTAACTACACAATTGGGTTAAAAGTGGAGGACCAATTCTGCTGTGTGCAAGCATAGTGGCAAATTGATCGCTTTCACAGTGTGTGTGCCCTACGATGGAGTGGCACCCTGTTTAGGCTTGTTCCTGTCCATGTGCCCAGAGTTACCGGGTGAAAACTGACTGGCCCGTGACCTTGTGTGTATTATTATTTGTTTTGTATTATTGATTTATTAACGTCATCTTCGACATCGACATCGACATTGACGACAGGATAAGCATCTTCAGCGTCTTCATTTCACCTGACATGCATGTCTTTGGACTGTGGGAGGAAACCGGAGCACCCAGAGAAAACCTGTGTGAACACAGGGAGAACATGCAAACTCCACACAGAAATTCCCAGGATTGAACCTGGGTCATCTTGCTGTGAGGCCACAGCACTATCCACTGCGCCACCGTGCCCCCACCCCAAGGGGAAGCTAATGAACAACTGAATGAATCTAAGAATCCTCCAGAACTTTCATTCCGCCAACAGCTTTGGCATAGATTCTATTTCTTGCATTACCTCTTGGCAGCTCCAGATGGTAGTATTCTCACATTTTTTGTCGCATCACACAGTCATTATAATTGAGCACAGAACGTCAATACTAAGTCACAGGTACAGTTTGTTGCCGCTACCTGATTCCTTCTATAACGTTCTTGATAGTTAACTCATGCTGAATCAGTCAAGGTTTTGTCTTTGTTTTGAACATATGACTGAGGGACCCTAGTAGTCCATTACTTTATAGTCTAATGCTTTTTTGCATTAGCATAAAAAGCTAACACTATCTTGTTAGGAGATTACACATCATCCCAGGAGCAGACAGGGCTATGCTCAGGGGTCCAAGAGGGCATCTTGGAAAAGGTGAGGGTTGACCCTGCAAACTTACAATCAATTATCCAAAGCCTGAACAAAGCCTGAGCTAATCTACGGCTAATTTGAATAATCATTGACCATTTATAAGAATATAGCTGTAATCATTCTGACCTATAGTACAGGGGTAGACAATCCTGGTCCGGGAGTGCCGAAGTCCTGCACAGTTTTATGTTTGTCCTGCTCAAGGACACCTGATTCAACTCAGCTGTTAATTTCTAGGTTCAGTATGTTTGTAAGTACAGAGACATCTGGAAACTGTGCAGGACTTCACACCAGGACCACGATTGTCTACCCTTGCTATAGTTTTAGATCATTTATTACACACTGCACTGCAGGAACTAGTCGTATTCGTATAACAGAACTGACATCAACAGGATATTGCATAAAACAATAATAACATCAATTTGCTTACCTCAGATTCATCATCTGTCACAGAGGCATTGATGCTGATAGGAGAGGGACTGTCTATGCTGAATTCCTCCTGGAATTTGCTGGTACCAAGAGGGCTAAGAGAAACCTGACGGCCCACTTTAGGTTTAAGAGACCTTGGTCTTTCAGGGGGATCTGAAACACTAAAACTCTGGCCGAGAATAATCAGGGAAAGAGTGTTTGCTCGTGATGAAGGGTAACGGAATCGTTGTCTCTGTCCTGCAGACCTTGGACTGCTTGGTTTGGGACTCATTGGTCTCATGGGAAATTCCGGGTTTTCATTTCCCCCTGGTGACATTTCATAACTAGTTGATAACAATTGACTGGCTGGAGGGACACTAGGTGACATGGGTCCAGCGTCACTAGAAGGTGAGACCTCAGAGGAATTAATAAACGTAATTGATAAGCACCTCCTATTGCGCCCATCTGATTTGCCGCTGTCCAGAGATGCATCAATTCCATCTCGCAGGACTCCACGCTTGCTTAGTGGGTCAGTGTGGCGCTGCATAGCTTTATTTCCATCTTCTGGCACGGACATTGTACGTTTTAACAGATCAATTTCTTTTACCTTTTTATGCTTCCTCCATGAAATTTTGGCTCGGGTATCCTCTGACTCAGGACACTCATTGTACTTGTCCATAGACAGAGACTCAAATAAGCTTGAGAGAGATTTGTGGGCCTGAGCGAAACGCAAGCGAAAATTAAGTCCTTCTGTGCTTTTGCTTTTTCTGCAGCTTGAGCATTCACTACTTGTGCTTTGTTTAAGTTGTGGCGTCTCCGAACCCTCGCTGTCCCCTGCCAGCATCCTCTTGTCTTGACCAGAGACGTCCTTCTCCTCCTCTTCTTCCTCTATATCAACCTGGAGCCCTGATTGCTCATTCGCAGCCTCACTTTTGTAGAAGACTTCATCATCTGAGTTGTCTGGCTGACTCTCTAGGTCTTGTCCCACATCTTGGCTCAGGTGACACCTGTATAAAAGGTCCTCACTGCTGTCCTGTGAGTCCTTGGGTAAAATTTCCCCCGAATTTATCTTTCCATCTCTTGCAATAATCTTTCCTCGTCTGAATGAGGGCATCTTGGAGAAAACTAAGAATTTGGATGGTTTAACTTTACTTTTTGCTGGCTGAGTGGGATCAGTAAGATGAGTTCTATGATCCTCTTGGTCATCACTGTTAATGTCCATTTCTGAGGATCCCGTGGTCAGACACCTGATTGATGTTTCTTCATGTTTCTGGAGAGAGTTGTCTTCTTTCATGTCTGCAGAAGCAGAGCACGGCTGGTCCTCACACTTTTCTGGTGTTGATGTAAACAATAAAATGGTTAAAATGGTGTCAATAAGAAGTTGCATTTTGTCTGTTTTAAGACATGTTACTGAGAAACCTCTGACCTTGGCTAAGCAATGATTAGTTAGTGCTTTAATCCATTACATTACTACTAAAATTCATACACCTGTCCAATTGTTACCATTTAAATGATAAGAGGTATTTGCCTACAGTATAATGTTCATGAAGCTATACATTTTACATTTTCATGCGATCTTTAGTCCATTTGAATCAAACATTGATTCGCCTTGATGTTTGAATCAAACCAAATAGAAAATGACTCAATTATATCAAATTCATACCAGCTCAATCCTGGTCAAGGTGAAGGGAAAGCCAGTGCCTAGCTGGCATCACAGGGTTCCAGGTGAGAATAACCATAGACCGATAAGAATAACCCTTGACAGGTAAGAATAACCCTAGACAGGGTTCCACTCCATGATAAAGCACACACACCCACACACTAAGGAAACTTCAGAGACACCAATAAACCTGATCTGTGTTATTAGACTGTGAGGAAAGCCATGCTTACACAATGGTAACATGCAAACTCTGCACAGAAAAGCCCCAGATCACTCTACATCGGAACTGAACTAAGGACCCTCTGGATGTGTGGTTGCAGCACTTCCTTGTGCATCGCCGTGCCGCCCATTGACAAATTTCACCAAACACGAAAGGATAAACTGTTCAATTCACTAAATGATTTAATGCTGAGCTTTATGTTAAGAGTTACCTTTACATCCAGACAAACTGTGCTCATGTGAAGCAACCACAAGAATGTCCTGGTCTGAATCTGGTGGTTTCATTTTCTCAGTTTCAAACTGCCAGGCTTCCGCTTTCTTGTCGGCTAGAAAGATATCAGGATCAGGATAAGAAACGTCATCCAGGCAGCTTTCCATCTCTGGGATAGGCTCAAGACTTCCAGAAGAGCGCAGAACCTCGGTTTGATTGCAGCATATTGGCGGCACTCCAAAAAGTGTTGATGAAGTGTCCTCTTTATCTCCACAGCTCCTGATAGCGGTATTGGATTTGAGCTGAGATGAGATAGAAGGCTCTTTTTGTTTTCTCACTTTGAGTGGATTCGCTGTCTCCAGATAACCTGGTGATGATTTCACAACGTCAGTGCATGGCTTGGAGTTAACCGAGTCAAAATCAGTGCCTTGTTCACAGTCATGGGTGTAAATATGTGTGTCATTTATATATGTACACTGCCAGGAGTCTGGAACCTCCAGTCCATCAAGTCCATTAGCAACTGAAAGTATCAAGTCTGAGCCTGTGTGACCCCTTTGGTCATTACACAGTTTGTTATCTCTTCTTACTTTCTTACATTCAGAGTGTAAACATGGGTGGTTTTCCAGGTCCTCCTTGGACACAGGGTGCTCAACGTTATGTACATGTGGAGGGCATGGACCACAAGGAATGCTTTCTAATTCTCCACCTAGTCTAGATACAGCAGAATCCTCACTACTACATTCTACAGGATACAGAACATCCACGTGTTTCTTTTGACCATCAAAATCAACCGAATTCTGCGAAAGAGCTTGGTCGAAGATCTGGGCCAAGGGACTGGTTTGGACTCTATCCTCAGAATCACTTTCTGGACCATCGGAAAACAGATCTGGCCACGGATTATAGACACCTACAATTTCTTTGGCCTCTGACTTTACAGAGGCGATATTATTGTATACAGAATGTTTCCGAGGTTCAATCTGATCTGATTGTGGATTGACCTTTTCAGGTTTGGAATCTTCCACATTCCCAGTAATGTTTATTTCTGGAAATGGGTTGACAGGGACATACCTTTTTGAGGAAGATATGCTATTCGTATGTTTTAAATCAATAAACAGACTGTGATTATTCAAAGCATTGACATACTGCTCGTGTGTGTATGTTGGCTCACACACAGTAAACAATGGAGTCTGTGCTTCAACAGGCTTTGATAAGACACAGTTGTCTAGCAAGTTTGACTTGGCTGAATGGAATGAAGGATGATACTGTCCGGGATACACACTATTCTCCACTTCCTCAGATTTTGTAAGTCCCTGGCTACAATCCTTCACCCCCTCATCTGTGTTAATGCAGCAATGTGAGTTTTCAAAGGAAAGACTAGAGGATATCAAGAGCTCTGGGCTATGGGGGCAAATATCTGTGCACTCATTTTGTGTTTCGAGGAGAGCGAAGCCTTCTGCATCTCTTTTCGGAGAAGTAAATAGTGGTGAGGAGGTATGTGGAAAGGACGGATCCTCCCGAATGTTTTCTTCTAATTGTTTTCTTCTGTCCTTTCCAATCACGGAATGTTCAAGCCTGCTAGTGTAGAGAACGGTAGACTTTGTGTTCTCTGATGCAGCAACTGGTGAGTTTATCGCAAATGGATCAACAGCCTCATAGGACGAATTCTCTGAAATGTTCTCCTCAAATACTTCTTTCCTGTCCTCTCCAGTCACATAATGTTCAAACTCATCACTGTATGGAAGTCTGGACTTCTTGTTTTCTGTTCCAGTGACTGGTGAGGTTATCCCAAACGTTCCCTCAACAACCTCATAGGGGGAATCTTCTGAAATGGTAGCCTCTAAATCTTTAAGAATCACAGAATAGGGAAGTGTTGACTTCTTGTTTTCTGTTGCAGTGGCTAAAGAGTTTATCCTAGAGGTTCCATTTACATGTTCATAAGATGACCCCTCTGAAACCTCGTCCTCAAATCTTTTTCCTCCATCCTGTCTTAACACAGACTGTTCAAACCTACCACTATTGGACAGCGTGGACTTTTCTTTCTCAGATGCATTAACTGGTGATTTTAGCCCAAAGGTTCCATCAAGATCCTTACAGTCCGTGAGGCATGGCAAGTTCTCAAATTTCTCACCATGTAGTGTTTTTTCTAGCTTCTTCTCTGCCCCAGTGTGCAATAAACTCCGTACAGCTGTCGGTTCGGTACAACACGTAGGCAACAATTCACCGTTACCCACGTAAGAATATTCATACCCCGACGAGTTCACGAATTCGGTTACCAGGTGTAATTTCTGGATCCCTGGTACACACTCATAACAATATGTGCCACCATCATAGTTGTCAAGTTGCGTCGAAGAGAATTCCCCGGCTACGCTACAATCGCCGCAGTCTGTAAAAACAATCGGAGCGTCTTTGCAGCGCGCATCAGTCTGCAGTGCATTGACGTTTACACCTGAGTTTAATGTTGCACGTGTACGCAGAGAGCATTCACTGCAATTAATCTGTGTGAGTTCACTCCTGCCTAGCGAGACAAGCTCTTCTTCATGGGAGTCACCAGTTGTCCCACTGCAAACATCATCCCGAGATAGCAGTTTCTTGCGTTTAATATTTACACACCCTGACTCGATGTTATGTCTTTCTTTGAAGTTTGTTATGTCTTCTGGGTCTGAGAAAGTTTCTGGACAAAGTGCATGCAGAATGTAACCGTTCTTCAGGCGTGGATTTGTATCTGGAGAGCCGATTTGAGCACCGCTACGAGTGTCGGATGAGTGTAATGTTTGTGGTGTGTGTATGTGTTTGACAGCTGTTTTGTGCGTTATTATGTCACCGTGGATATTTTCGACACTGTATATGCCGGTGCACGGTACACTGTGCTTTACACTAAACGAATCTGATTGTGAACTGATCTCGAGGTGTGTTTCTTCATCTGAACTTGTTGTCGACAAACTTCCTCTCGCATCGTATTGTTTGCCGTCCTCTTTGTCCTCTGCTTTATTTCCTGCTTTCTTTTCGGTTTGTAAACAAATACACTTTTCAGTCTTTGTGTCTATGCAAGACTGTGTTTTCAGGTTCTCCGTGTTAATCGTGCTAGTGTGTACTCCGCTGGAGTTTGGTACTCGCCGGCTTTGATGGAGTTGCCTACTGAATCCTGCTGAATTCTGCGGTCCGTCGATGTGTTGTGTGCCGGTCGCTGCAGGACCATTATCCGGATTTATCCCCGATATTTCATCCCTGTCATTGTGATATTCGAGTGAACTCTTTGATTCCTGATGGTGTGTCCATACTCGTGGGAATGGACCAATCTCAAACTTGGTATGCTCTTCTTCACCAGGGGCTTCAAGTGCTTCCTGGACCTGCAGGAGAAACAAATATTACTTTAGTGATACATTTCACCACTATGTCTGCACACAGCATAATTGGTCCTCTGCATTTAACCCATCCGTGCAGTGAAACACACAAATACACACACACAGGTGAAATGAGCACACGTGCCCGGAGCAGTGAGCAGCTAGCAGATTGCCCGGGGAGCAACTGGGGGTTAGGTGCCTTGCTCAAGGGCACTTCAGCCATTACTTGTCGGTAATTGGAATTGAACCAGGTCGCTTCCGGTCGCAAGGCTGGTTTCTTAACCACAAGCCTACGACGCATTAAGCATTGATAATACATTAATCACTCGAATGAATGTCAGAGTGATGATGGTCAGAGAGATGTTGGTCAGAGTGATGTTGGTCAGAGAGATGTTGGTCAGAGAGATGTTGGTCAGAGTGGTGTTGGTCAGAGAGATGTTGGTCAGAGAGATGTTGGTCAGAGTGATGATGGTCTGAGAGATGTTGGTCAGAGAGATGTTGGTCAGAGAGATGTTGGTCATTTATATTTATTGTTAATGGTTATAAGAATGTCGGTTCGAATGGTCAGTTTGCCCCCACACATTTACACCTCAACAAATCTGGCCAATAAAATTTGGACACCGCTGCTTCATAAGTTCCTATCAGCCTGTTCCGTGTTTGGTGTAAATTCCTAATCTCACTGGACTTGTTTCTTCAAGTAATAAAGTAATAAAATTACTCTACAGTGGATCCACATCTGGACACTGGATTTTCCCATCGGTAGAATTGCATTTTAAAATAATTTATTACACCCTAATGTCCACAACATGTCCACAACATGTCCACAACACTACAGATACACTAGATATGAGCTATTTTCAGACAATGAGTCATTAATCAGAACCACACTGACCCATGACCCAAAACTGTGAAGCTAAAGCTGCTAGGAGAGCAAAACACTGCCAGAGGAAGGAAACTGTACTTAACACTTAAATAAACTCTGTGCCCATATATTCTCACACTCATGGGCACACACACACACACACAGCAGCGTCTGGTACCAACCACCATGCCCACGCTATTCAAAGACACTTCAAGTCACTACAATCACATTTCTGACCCATTCTGATGATCAGCTTGTACTTCAGTGAGTTGTCTTGACCTCCTCATGACTAAATACAATGAGTTTTGATTGGCTGATATTTGTCAAGCGGTTGAACAGGTGTACCTAATAAAGTAGTACCCACAGAGTAGTTCCAAACTCTGCCACTAAAAACTACAGCATACAAAATGCAAACTACAATTCCCAGCATGAATCAATCTCATCGCTGGAATACTAGCGTCTTCTGTGGTTACTGAAGCTAAGCGCGAAGCATCCGTGCTTTCAGTGAGATACCAAAGTGTTTTTCACCACTGTCCCACCTTGTGCCATCTGTTCTTCCTGTTGTTTCAATGTGTCTTCCAGTTTCAAGCCTGTCCAAGTGTCTGACACAAGCATGTTTGAAAAAACATCGCTCAAGTGCCCGTTAGAGTGGCACAAATGAGTTCCCTATTAGCTGCCATTCGCTATAGAAAATGTGATGCAGTGAAGAATATGTCTCTCCTGTAACTGCCATAAATAAGTGTCTAGTTAGGTGCTAATAGGGCCAATTGCCCCTAAATGTAGCAGTCTGTGAGACTTTTGGGTTGTTTTCTAATAAATGCCCTTAGAGTGGGTAAAAACGATGCTCTCTTAAAATGGAATAAACGTGACAATACCTGCTGGTACCTTTGGCAGCGAAGTGCCACACAAAAATGCCCTGTAGTGCCCGTATTTGGCAATTAAAGACAAAGTAATGTCGTACCAGTGATTAAAAACTGATCACAGCGGTTAAAAACATCTGTCTATCTGCGCTATGCTCTAAAAACACCCTGAGCCCATCAGCCCAGCTGTTTAAAAAAAAAACGGTCCTCCATATCATGCTGTAGGACAGCTAAGGTTGGCGCAATTTAAACCTAATATTGGTTACCCTGTATAAAATATTGCCAGCTCCAGCTGTTCATATGTCATTATTTATATTAGAGTCAAACCTCAGGTCAACCCGCACGTTGACCTCCTTTATTCTCCATTTACGTAAAACCTCCACACCAGTGTTACTGGCAAGACCTTGCATACACTTGCAGTTGTATGAGCCCTCCTACCTCTTCCTCATACTATCATCATCCATCACCTTTGGTTTCCTGGATTCCCCGTAGAAGCTGGAGGAGGTCCAAGCTATCTACATTAACCAAACTACTGGAAAACCTCAGCATAGTCACCGCTTTCACCCCAAGAGAATGGAAAAGATTACATTACTCCTGGAGATTTTATAATGCTTTCGGGCTTGAAAGTTTACCCTCTGACTCTCTGAGGAGTCAGTACTCAAAATGAACCTCTGGGATCATGAATATGGGCACAAAACAAATACAGTTTACCATGGGGGCTTTTATTATTACACTCCAATCACTAGGAATAATAATAAACCACCACCTTCACCACCCACAACACTCCATTTACTCAAGACTTTTGACGTACGACTTTAAAGATTGTTGCTGTAATGCAATAGCCTCGTTTCCTACATTTGCACCACTAAATAACCCTTGTACCCTGTGGTCAAAATGAGAAGAAGGCGACAAGAGTTCAAGAACAGCTAGTTTACAGAATCCCTGAAGCAAAGAGGTTTAAGAGCCTTGCTCAATGTGCCAATGGTAGCACCTTAGTAGCGTGGGCTTGAATCCCGATCCTGACTTCCTGCTACAAAACCAAGATCCTTGACCATTAAACCACCACTTCCCCACTTTTAACTAATTCATATGCAGACTAAACACAAGTGAATATTGTGCAACCCCAGGGCTGCCCTAAGTCAGCTGGGGCTTAATGGATGGGGTAAAGGGCTGGGGACCAAGAGATTGCTAGTTAAAACCCTACTCTAGCCAAGTCATTGTTCAAGTGCCATTGAGCAAGGGGCACCCAACCCCCAACTGCTCCCTGTGCACCTCAATAGGGCAGCACAGTGCTCCAGGTATGCGGCCCTGGATGGGTTAAAAGCAGAGAACAATTTTTTATTATTATTACTGAGACACACAGGGAGCAACGGGGTGCTAGTTACCTTACTTACTACCTTACTAATGGAGCGGGAATCAAACTATTGCGTGATTAGGCTCCTTTTGTCCTCTTAGTAGTGTTTTTATTGTTTAAAAAGTTTCCTTTTACCTCGGCAAGCCATGTTAATGCAACCCAGAGTCATCCTCAGCAATCTCACCACTGTGACATGGTTCTTGTTATAAGCTGCTTCTTTAATCTGTGGACAACCAGGCAGCTCTGACAGACCATATCATGGACTGGGACAGAGCCAAACAAGACAAATACAGACAATGCATAAAGAAGGAAATTAGAATTCAGGAAACAACTCAACAACACCATGAAATGGGATGAATGAGCATTCAGGCCGGGTCTGCGAGATCTGCCATGTTGGCCATGCCTAGAAACAGCAGCTGATAGGAACTTCCATGTCCCAGTGTCGGCTGACTTCTCATGTCAAGGTAAAAAGAAAACTTAACTTGTCTGTTCAAACAAATGAAAAAGCAAACACAATCGCGTTTGACCTGGTGACCTTTTGGTCCCAAGATCTCTACCCTGATCATTAGGCCAAAGTTGCCAAATTCTTCTGCCCGTCACCGTCTCTTGCCCTGGCTTTAGACCAGTAGATAAGATGATTCATAAGATGGACTACTAACCTGAATATTATGAGTTCAAATCCCACCATTGCCAAGCCGCCTTGGACCGGCTATTGATGCATTGGATTCAAACCCAGGACACGATCGGCAGTCATAGGGTTGCAGTTAAGGAGCCGGCCATGCTGGAAGCCTCCCGGTTTATTCCTTGGACCACCAGGTAATATTATGTATAATTGGGCAAGGCACCTAACACCAGGTTATTCCCCGGGCACTGTGGGGGCTGCTCATCACTCTGGACACATGTGCTCACTTCACTAGTGTGTATATATAATATATGTGTGTGTTTCACTACATGGATGGGTTTAATGTGGAGGACCAATTTGGCTGTGTGCAAGAAAAGTGGCAAATAGATCACTTTTACATTTCACTAGCGCTACCCCTTGTACCAACATGTCATATCTACACAGATATGGTATTTATCATATGTTTGGGGGCAGTTTGCAGGTGCTAGCGGCGCCTCTTATGCGTGACCCTTACAAGAAATATTTAAAAACCCGGACATTTGAGGTAGATTACATTTTTCGGGACAGGCCATTAAAAAGGAGGACAGTCCCAGGAAAACCGGGATATCTGGCAACCCACCTTAAAGTCACCATGAACTACAAAGAATTGCATTTTGGTCACGAAGCAGATCTTGCACAGATTTGTGAATTATTGTGGAGAGAAGAGTGAATTTGTCATAAAAATAGAAACGGTGGCATGCTAGCATGATGCTACACTGTAGAATTTGTGTGATTAGTGTGAGCTAAAGAACATGTATGCAGGCATGATGTTGACACGTGCATATTCATACTCACGTGTCTTTGAGGGGGTTGATTGAAAGAGCATGATTTCTTTTTTAACAACTAATATATTAAGTGGGATCAGAGAGCTCGTCTTGGCCGCGTTACAGCAGCGTGGTGTGAAATCCGTCACCTCCAGTTACACTCTGCGAGAGGAAACTGCACCCGGCCAACTGCTCGGATTTCTGATAAAGCTCTTGAAATTCCATAATTCCCCTGACATGCTAAAGCTTTATTAAAACTGTAAGAACACTGTGTATTTCTCTGTGTTACAAAAAAAAAAACACGACAAGAGATTGGAAGCGCTTTGTTTCACACATCGATGAACACCGACGACCTGATTAACACGGAGGAAAGAAAACCGGCGTGAAAGATTAACGAAGGTAAAACCGTAATTTGGTGGGTCATTATATACTCGTAGCAAATGAATCAGATGCTCTCTCACATGCCTAGTGTTGCAGGTCAGATGGTCTAGGGTTCAAGCCCCAGCTCTACCAGGATGCTGTAAGTACTACCTGCTGTAAAACTGCTGCAAAATGCTACGGCTGTGTACGCGAATGGCTACGGGTCGTTAGCTTCATTACGGAAGATATTAGGGTCGAGTAAATCGCACAGTATGTATGTTGCTCTGTGTGGGATTGTCTCTTGTCAGTTGTGAATATTATGGTCTGTTGGTCACATTATAGGATTTCTAATAAAACTGTGCCGAGATTGCATTTAATATCCACAATATACAAGATACAGGGTCTTTCCAGATGTGTAAAACCACACCACTGGCCACAGAAGAGTCACATACACCATGTCCTGCAGATTAATCAGGATAGATACCATTCAGCTTGCTATCCGGGCGCAATCAAGAATCTGACCACTGACTACAGTCCAGATGTTTTGCAACTTAGAAAACATTTGTCGCATCACAGAACGAAACAAAACTGTTATAGAAACCCCCAGGAGTGTTGAGCAGCGTGACATCAGACAACATTCCTAACATTCCCGAAACCCCAGTAATCCTCATCGCTTCCCAGATGTTAGCAAAACAAGAGGAGATGATAACACAATAGTAAACATGGCCATGCTAGAACTATCTGTATCCATGACTTTTCCAATGACATTGATGGGTCTCTGTTGTCTTTCTATCGTCTCAAACCAGTCTGCCCATTCATTTCTGACCTCTCACATCAACAAGGAATTTTCATCCACGCAACTGCCCCTCGCTGGGTATTTTGCCTTTTCGGACCATTCTCTGAAAACCCTAGAGATGCATGTGTGTGAATATTGCAGTAGAGTGTTCCAGTACCGTCTGGTACCAAGAACCATGCCATGTTATTCAAAGCCACTTAAATCACCTTTCTTCTCCATTCTGATGAACAGTTTGTAATTCTTGACCTCCTCTACGTGACTAAATACATTGAGTCGCGGCCGTGTGATTGGCCGATTAGTTAATCGTGTTAACAAGCACAAATAAAACCTAAGAAAGTGGCTAGTGAGTGTATATTAGCTAAGAAGCAAGTTAGATAAGACGGTGCTATAGGAGTCCATTCCATCTCTGTGTCCTCTGGAAAGGACACTTCCGCTGTGTTGTGATAGGATTAGCGGCGTTTCGGAAACTGCATTTGTCATCGGAAGTTGCGTCGCAACACGTCTGTAAAATAAAGCGCTGTGTTGTACTTTTAATGAAGACGCTTTGTGCGTTAGCAATTAGCGATTAGCGATTAGCAATGCAGCGTATCTTCTCGGTCACCGTAACAAACATTTCTTTAACTAATTCTTACACACAATGTTTATAGAATTAAATGTGTCTAATGAACATAAATAACTAGGAGGACGGTGCAATGGGTAGCTACGTATGTGAACCCACAGCAAGAAGGACCCGGGTTCAATTCAGGAAACTTCTGTTTGGAGTTTGGATGTTTTCCCCATTATTGCGCGGGCTTTCCACATTCCGAAGACATGCATGCTAGGTTAACTGGTGCCTCTAAAATGGCCCTTAGAGTGTGACTGTGTGGGTGCCCTACAATGGAGTGGCGCCCTGTTTAGGGTTGTTACTGCCCATGTGCCTAGAGATGTCTTCATATGAATTATGGAAATTGAATTAGCTACATTTAGCACACACAGTACCTGTGCGGTTAGGGCATTGTTTCTGGTGCATTGTGCACAAAATAGTACGTTGATTGATGCTAGATAAGATGGAAGCATTGGTCTCTGGGGCGAAAAAGCCCCGAGTGAGATTTGAAAGCTGTTTCACGTGCAGCACTAGCAGCATGTTGCTTAGATACTTAATGAGACTAGACAGCGCTGACTCTCTCATATTTGAAATGTCCAATGTTTTTTATGACACCATGTGCATTTTGCATGTCCCTGGTCCTAGTCTTTCTCAAACCATGTCTTAAATTTGTGCGAATGAAGCAAGACGTCATTAAAACGCCATTTTCCTGGCATTGTCTCGCCAGCATACAATACGACCCACGCAGAGAACGTGATGTGACCGATCTGCCGAATGTTTAACCAGTATACAATATTCCGTCTGATAATGGAACACATGCTGTATATACTGTAGGTTTTTATTCCGTAGCATATTTCCATGACTTTTCCCGAATTTTCTGGATTTATTTATTTCCTATTTCCAAATTCCATGACTTTTCCTGATTTGACTCCATGAACCCTGTGGAGCAGAATAGTCACATGAAGCTACAAAGATGTAGCAGGAAACATAAAAGAACATGGACAATCAGGAAACAAACCAATGACAAAGTGGGGGGGTCAGATCCAAGGCTCGAACCAAAAAAGAATGACTAAACATGGGAAACAATACGTGGAATTGATGTCTAATGTGATTGAATTGCAGATTTAATAACAGATTATATACAATAGAGTAAGAAAAGACCATAGATTAGATAATAATAATGGTTGAAAATATTTGGAAATAAAGAACAAGGTCCAATCTGTCTGGAAGATCATAGGACATCTAGAATATACCCATGTACTTAGCGTCAATTACACAATGAGACACTTGTTAATATGCAGAATATAATGACTATGAACTTATATACAGTAATGTGAAATACAGTCAAGTGTAAAACATCATCCACTTTATGTCTCACTAAAATCAGAATAAAAATATTTTAGATTTTTCTTTTTCTACAAAGAAATTAAATGTTTGAAAGATTCAACATTCAAGCTTTTACACCAGGGTACAATACAATCAATTTTAAGCCGTCTTACTGCTAAAACCACAACTAAAATTCAACAAACAAACTAAAAAACAACTTAGTATAGCTCCTAAATAAAGTTTCTGTAGTTTCTAAATAAATTTAATATAGCTTCTATATAGTTACTGTAATTTCTAAATAAAATTAATGAAGCTTCGAAATAAAAATTACTGTATATTATAAATAAAGTTACTAAATAAGTTTCTAAATAAGGTTTCTGTAGAGTCTAAATACAGTTATTGTAACTTCTAAATAAAGTTACTGTAGTTTCTAGATGGTTACTGTAGTTACTAATTAAAAGTACTATATTCTAAATATAATTACTGTATTTTCTAAATAAAATTATTGTAGTTTATAAATAAAATTATTGTATTTTCTAAGTAAAATTACTGTAGTTTATAAATAAAATTATTGTAGTTTATAAATAAAATTACTATAGATTTTAAATAAAGTTATTGCAGTTTCTAAATAAAATTACTGTAGTTTATAAATAAAGTTATTGTAGTTTCTAAATAAAATTACTGTATTTCCTAGAGAAAATTACTGTAGTTTATAAATAAAATTGATGTAGTTTATAAATAAAATGAGTGTAGTTTCTAAATAAAATTATTGTAGTTTATAAATAAAATTACTGTAGTTTATAAATAAAGTTATTGTAGTTTATAAATAAAATTATTGTATTTTCTAAATAAAATTACTGTAGTTTATAAATAAAGTTATTGTAGTTTCTAAATAAAATTACTGTAGTTTCTAAATAAAATTATTGTAGTTTATAAATAAAATTACTATAGATTTTAAATAAAGTTATTGCAGTTTCTAAATAAAATTACTGTAGTTTATAAATAAAGTTATTGTAGTTTCTAAATAAAATTACTGTATTTCCTAGAGAAAATTACTGTAGTTTATAAATAAAATTGATGTAGTTTATAAATAAAATGAGTGTAGTTTCTAAATAAAATTATTGTAGTTTATAAATAAAATTACTGTAGTTTATAAATAAAGTTATTGTAGTTTATAAATAAAATTATTGTATTTTCTAAATAAAATTACTGTAGTTTATAAATAAAGTTATTGCAGTTTCTAAATAAAATTATTGTAGTTTCTAAATAAAATTACTGTAGTTTATAAATAAAATTGTTGTAGTTTATAAATAAAATTATTGTAGTTTATAAATAAAATTACTATAGATTTTAAATAAAGTTATTGTATTTTCTAAATAAACTTATTGTATTTTCTAAGTAAAATTACTGTAGTTTCTAAATAAAATTGTTGTAGTTTATAAATAAAATTATTGTAGTTTATAAATAAAATTACTATAGATTTTAAATAAAGTTATTGTATTTTCTAAATAAACTTATTGTATTTTCTAAGTAAAATTACTGTAGTTTCTAAATAAAATTGTTGTAGTTTATAAATAAAATTGTTGTAGTTTATAAATAAAATGACTGTAGTTTATAAATACAATTACTGTAGATTTTAAATAAAGTTATTGTAGCTTCTAAATAAAAGTATTGTATTTTCTAAATAAAATTACTTGAATTGTTTAAAACATAAGAAATAAACAACAAAACCAACATCGTGCACGTGCTGAGAGGAAAAACGAACCCAAACACAAGAGAACACTCCCTCCATTCTTCACTCTGTTGACACCTACTTGAGTTCTTTATCCAGTTACTTGTTAAAATCCTTCAGGAAAACATCAGCAGGTGCCTCCAAATCCCATCAGTATCTCTCTCTCTCTCTCTCTCTCTCTCTCTCTATTTCTCCTTTACTCAGTTTATTTCTCTTTCTTTCTCAGCTCAGTATTTCGGTATCCCGTCACACGTCCAGTCGGGAGCTCCGCCTCCGGTTTGGAGAGAACTCCAGCAGAGGGAATGCATGTGGGTGCCTTTCATTCAGAGAAGGGAAAAAAAAAGTCCCACATAGACTAGGCATGCTCGAACAAGCACTCACATCCACGACTAAATCAGTTTTCCAAAGCCAAGGGTGACCTTGGAATTGTACCAGATTCTTACACAAATCACAAACACACACACACACTCACTAACAAACACACACACACATTTACAAGCACACTTTATAGTTTTTTCTATTTTTTAAAGAGAATCCCAATCTGTCTCTGAGTGAGAGTTAAAGAGATCCGAGACGTTCCATATTCACTTTTGTCCCCTCTGTAACGGCGAGAACGCATGACATCTGCCACCTCATTCATTATTAATAAACCCATACCATGGCTCTTAGTTATGGACCAATGTCTGAAACTGTCCCACACACACACACACACAAATCTTCTACAACTTTCTACAAAATGTAACCCATACCATCAGAGATGCAGGATTTTTGACTGATAACAAGCACTGGTGCAGTGGACAGTGCTGTGGCCTCGCAGCAAGGAGATCCTGGGTTCGAGCCCCGGGTGTGGCGACTCAAAAGATTTATGTGTGGAGTTTGCATGTTCTCCCCGTGTTCGTGTGGATTTTCATAGGTGAGTTGGAGAAGCGAAATTGTCCTGTCCTAAGGGGGAGGGTTGTGTCAGGAAGGGCATCTGGCGTAAAACATGTGCCACATCGTAATGCGAGGTACTCGCTGTAGTGACCCCGGGTGACAGAGAAAAGCCGAAAGATGAAGAAGAACAAGCGGAATGTTCTCTTTACTCTTTAGTTCACCACAGAACATTTCACCGTTTGTCCTCAGGCCATTTAAATAAGCTTTGGCCCAGAGAAGACACAGATTTCTGGATCATGTTGACACATGGCTTCTTCTTTGCATGATACATCTCTAACTAGCATTTAGTGCTGGTAGTGTAGTGCGTAACACTCTCACGTCCTGGGAACTGGGTCCTTTATTTAGAGACAGCAAATAGCCTACCCCATGTTTTTGGACGACGTTAGAAACTAAAGCATATTGAAACAGGAAGAACATACAACCTCCACACAGAAAGAACCCAGAATGCCCACCCAGGAATTAAACTCGGGATCTACTTACCATGAGGCCGCAGCAACGTGAGAGGAATTTGGGGGAAGCCAATGTGGATATGGGGAGAATATACAAAAGCTAATCAGAAAGGACCCAGAACCCGGGAGTGGCACCCTGTCTAGGGTTGTTCCTTTCCTTGCACCCAGAGTTTCCGGGTGGGCACTGGCTGGCGCAAGTGTATGAATGAATGAACTAGATTTTTTAATTTGATGATTATTAATCAGTCGGTTCACTCAGATCATCTGTGCAGCAAACCAGCGCTCGGTGATGAAGGAAGGCATATGACATGACATTATTAATCCACACTCAACAGCCGTTTCGATTGATTCTGTAGATCCATCATATGCGTGCTCACTAACTTTAGTTCCTACTTTCAATCACAAGAATGAGTCCAAAAATTATCCACACCCTGGCTGCAGTGCATCCGTTTTTGACATTATGGGTTTCAATATGTCCATTGTCCATCTTTGTCCAAGCTTTTATATAACTGTCCACAAACATTACAACAAAAGGAGAGTGTGAATATTTTTTATATTATATATATACATACAGGGTGGGCCATTTATATGGATACATACAAGGCGGGCCATTTATATGGATACATACAGGGTGAGCCATTTATATGGATACATACAGGGTGGGCCATTTATATGGATA
>JAOUQV010000040.1:2685042-2699596 GCA_028565295.1 Aspidoras spilotus
CATTAAGTCCCCATTTCACTAAAGATCAGGACAAGAGAGGTTATCACTTGGATTTTGAGCAAAGTTCATGTTCAGGTCAATTGCATCCGCACAGCAAGAGAACCAGCTCGGTTACTTTTGTAGATTTTAAAATGCTATCTGGGTTAAAAGCCTAAACAAATTTGTTTTGAATGCTGGGGAAAAAAAAAAAATCATAGCATGGAATAGTCCCTATTTATAAATTATCTGCAGGTTTACCTCAGCTTTGCATGATGGGTATTTTACTGTAAAGCCAACGTGGCCTGTATCAACGTATTTTGCAAATGCATGGTTAAGTGGCTATTTCTTTCTTTACCTTTGGAATTGCCATACAGTTTACTAATTCTTAATTTGCATTTAAAAGGGAGAGTTAAATCAGATGTTGGGACTCCTTAAGAAGCAGCAGGAAAAGGTCCCAAAAAGCAAAGCCATAAAATCAACAAATAAAGACGTCCTTTTTGGACATTCCAACCAAGCATCTATAGCTGCAGGAAGTGGAAAAAAATCTCTGGTAAGACCCCAAAGCGAGGCACAGTTCTGCCAAGAAGCAGTAAGGACAAATTTACAAGATGCAGGAAACAGTGCGCAAGCTTGAGTTATTGAGGGTATTTTTTAAAATTTGGTAAATATATATATATATATTCCCTTGACCCGAAGCATAGGTATTGACCTTACAAATGTCATTGTGGTATTGTTATACACATTCACATATTCACTGCATGTTTAACAATTCATTTGAAACCTATTTGAGGAATGAGGGACAAGAGCAATTTTAGCATTAGATAAACATAAAACTACAATTCTGTTGAATTACTTTATCAACTGAAGTGTTTCATCTGCTTTCTGGTTTCCATGGCAGCAAATGAGACAAAAGAGCAAGCAGCAGGCGAAGATTGAAGCCACTCAGAAGCTTGAGCAGGTTAAAAATGAACAGCAGCAACTTCAGCAACAGCAGCAGCAACAGTACAGTGGCGATAACCAAAACAGTGGAAGTCCCATGACGCCTCAACCGACAAATGGAGGCAACACATCCCCACTACAGCCTACGACAATCAAGGATAGCTTTGTGAAGCCCCAATTGCCTGGGACACCAACCTCAAGCTCGTCTTCTGATGATGTATTTTTACGTCCCCAATTGCCACCCCCATCATCAGCAGCAAAAACCCCCACCCAGGATACCCAGTACTCACAGGGTACAGCATCTCAGCCACAGTCTCCTCAGATGTTTTCTCCAGGTTCCTCAGGTTCCCGTCCCTCTTCACCGTGGGATCCATATGCTAAAATGGCAGGCACCCCTCGACCCCCACCACTGGGGTCGAGTACACCTCATAGATGCCCAGTATCTGACATGCAGGACAGGGGCAGGCCCTCTCCAACACATGAGACTTTTGGTTCCCCAACAGCTGCAAATGCTGATGTGTATTCAAAGCCACCAGATACTCCCAGGCCAGCAGACCCATTTATAAAACCTCTTGGTCCCCCCAGGCCTGGGTCTGTACCAGAGCAGCAGCAACAACAGGGTAGATATATGTTGGTTAATACTGCATCTGGAGAGTTCACCAGGCAAAACCAGAGATCAGAGACATACCAGCGAACACCGCCACGTTTTGTGTTATCAGATCCTTATTCAAGACCACTTCTAACACCCATTCCTGGAAGTAATGAAGCTGGCTCTGTGGCAGTTTTTAAAACACCTATGCCTCCATCACACCCTCCTCAAGACCCCTTTAATTCAGTACAGCTAAGCATGAGACGTGGATCTTCAGATGGCTTTGCTCAGGCTCAGTCAACTGACCTTTATGCACATCAACCTCTAACACCTCATCCTTCATTGGGAGATGCTTTCAATGCTGATGGCAGGATGATGCGTCAGGCATCAGGTGGTCACTTTGCACAACCTATGCCAATGAGCAGGCATCCTCCAAGGGATCCGTATGCACAGACAACATCTGCACCTAGACCGGAATACTCTCCCAATGTAGTTGATCCTTATTCTCAGCCTCCTGGTACTCCCCGACCTCACGAACCCGGTGCCCAGCCTCCTGGTACACCAAGACCACATTCTGATCAATTTTCAGTGGCTCATTCTACACCTCGACCTATTGAGCAGTTTTCTCAGACACCGTCATCTAGCTGCAGACAGTCTCCATCTCATTCTATGGATCCATATGCCCAAATGCCAAGTACTCCAAGACCGGCAGCAGGAGAAAGATACTCTAAATCTCCGAGTAATCAAAGGAATACAGACGCATACATGCAGGCAGCTGGAACACCTCGGCCAATTAAATCAGATCCGTATGATCAACCACCTGGAACACCAAGACCGGCTCTCATTGACCCATTCAGTCAACCACCTGGAACACCACGGCCAAGCCCAGTAGTTCATACCTCAGAGCAATTTAGCAATCACACTCAAAATAGGACAACTGACCCATTTATACATCCAACTGGTCCAGGTTCCCATACACCCACACATCTTGGCATTTCAGATGAAACTTTTATGCCACCAACTAATGCTAATCAAACTCCTATGCATGACCCATTTGAGCAGTCATCTATGATCTCGTGTCCACAGTCAGGTGAAAGACTGCTACCAAATACATGTAGCTCTTCTGATGCTCAGAACCCATCATTGGGTGAAACGGAGGAAAAACTTAAACAGGTAAAGTTTTAATAACATGCGATTCGTTAGATATTTAATTCTAATTTTAAGGTATTTTTGCTTATTATATGCTGTTCTGTTCCTAGCGTCAGAAATTACGTCAACTGATTCTAAAACAGCAGCAGCAAAAGAGTGCTATCAGACAAGAGAAAGGTCTCCAAGAGCCTACTGGTACTGCACATGGCACTCCATTGCACTGGGCACAGGAAGATTCTGTATTACCTAGCAATGTATTTTTAGGGCGCCCTCCACCCCCATATCCTGGAACTGTGGGCGCTTCACCAATGCATGGAGGTCAGAGGTTTCCTGGACCTTTCTCAGGTGATAAGCGAGCACAATTTGCTGATGAGACTCATTGTCCGCGTCCTCAGTTTTCCAGGGATATGAGCAATATGATCTTGAGACCACAAGGTTCTAGGTAATGTTTTTCTTCTTGTAAATGAAGTTTATTCAGTGTTTAGCAACTATTCGTGATCTCACGATTGATTTTATTGTTGGTCATTTTTTTCCACAGGTTTGCATTTTCATCTGGTGCCACAGGTCAGGAGTCATTTTTCCGACCACCCCACCAGATGCAACCCGGACCAGTTGATAATGTACCTCCACAGATGAGAAGATCTCTATCAGTTGACTTAGGCAGATCAATGGGCGGCAACCCACAAGTGGGCATTCCCCAACACTTTCCACCACGTGGCCTTCCAGTGCAGCAGCACAACATAATGGGCCAGCCTTTTATTGAGCTTCAGCACAGGGCACCAGTAAGACGACCATTTATGCCACCCAACATTTTGGACCATCCAACTCATTCCCAAAGATCTTCTACAAGCATAATGGGAGGGCAAAATATAGCCTTTTCTGCGGGCCAGGGTATACGGCATTTAACTCCAGTGATGGGTCATCCACTCCAAGGATCTCTTGGGCACCTTCAAATGTCAGCAAGCATGGATAATTTGCATCAGCAGGCAAACATGCCGGAGAATATTGTACCTCAACATCCGCAACTGTCAACCACAATCAGTCATTCGGTTGGTGGTGAAGCACTAAATTCCACCCAACCAGCACTTCTAGCTGGGGCAGTCCAAGGTCCAGCAGAAGACATCCCATTGTCTTGTGGCGATGGAATTGAGGAGAAGTTAGATGACTCGGCCGTAAAGGACCTTGAGGATGTAGAGGTTAAAGATTTGGTTGATGATGATCTAGAAAACTTAAACCTTGACACAGATGATGGCAAGGATATAGATTTGGAAACAAGTGACCTTCATCTTGATGATTTTATTGAATCTGGAAAATTTGATCTTCTTGCTTATGCTGATCCTGAGCTCAATTTTGAGGACAAGAAGGACATGTTTAATGAGGAGCTAGATCTGAGTGATCCCATAGAGGATGATCATGGGGAAACATCTGTTCTTCAGAAAGTGCTATCCGAGAATAAATCTCCTCAGACCGTAAATAAATCAGAGGGTGGTGTGCCACTATGTCATGGCAAACAAGACGAGAACATAGAAACAGAAAATGCTGGTAGTCTCTTGACAACAAGCTCTATAAAAACAGAGGATAAACAGGACTTGGCCATCAGTGAGGACCGCTCTGCTGGTGACGACATGTCTGCAGACACTAAAAATAATCTTGGAGAAATGTCCAGTCTTTTTGAGAGATCATCCCAACAATTTGCTTCATCAAGTGAAGTAGTTTCTTCTGGTTCTGAACCTGTACACTCTGGTCTTTTAACCAAAGTGAAACTTGATGACTCTGGCATTAGCCCTGGCCCAGCTCTTCAGCAGGCTAATCTTGTCCAGGATAACCATGGTCCAGAGACTCAAACTCAAATAGGCATAATGTTGCATGGTCAAAACAAAGACCAAGGAATAAACCCCCCATTGACAATGGGACACGGATTAAATGCATCACTTCCTCATGGAGCACCACTGGTTAACCCAAATATCTTGCCAGTTGGCAATCAACAGTTACCGGTCCAAGGTTTTGGAACCTCACCAAGTCGTCAAGTGGATATAAACTTGCCCATGTTAGGTGGACAGCAACCTGTGCCCCAGGCTCTCCATTCTCAGGCCCAGCAGATTATCTTTCCACAAGGGTCTGTGGGGCAGCAAGGCCCCAAAATGCAGCAGAGCCAAGCGAACAGGCCACTGCTGTTAGATGAGCAACCCCTACTTCTGCAGGATCTTTTAGATCAGGAAAGGCAGGAGCAGCAACAACAGAGGCAGATGCAGGCTATGATTCGCCAACACTCTAATGACCCTTATTTCCCTAATATCGGTAAGAATTTGACTCAGTTTCCGGATCAAATATATTTTGTGTGCATTTAACTTTTCTGTTTGTATTTAGACCCACCGTCAATTAACTGCTATGTCTTTCTCTTTCCTGTACTATTTTGCTATAGACTTTGATGCTATTACTGACCCAATCATGAAGGCCAAGATGGTGGCCTTGAAAGGAATTAATAAAGTGATGGCACAGAATAGCATGGGAATGACATCCATGGTCAGGTACATAAACCTCCACATTATGTGTACGATTGAACTTAAATTTTACAAATCCACATTTCAGTTCCCTTTTTCTAGACCGTCTACTTTATACATTATACAGGTCCTGGTCATCAAATTAGAATATGATGGAAAAGTTGATTTATTTCTATAATTCCATTCAAAAAATGAAGCTTGTATATTATACACATTCATTACACACAGACTGATATATTTCAAGTGTTTGTTTCTATTAATTTGATCATTATAACTGATATCTAATAAACAACACACATTCACTATCTCAGAACATTAGAATATTATTTTAGACCAATACAAAAAAAGGATTTTTAGAAATTCTGGCCAACTGAAAAGTATGAACATGTGCAGCACTCAATACTTTGTTGTTGCTCCTTTTACTTAAATTACTGCAATGCGGCGTAGCATGGAGTCGATCAGTCTTTGGCACTGCTCCGGTGCCATGAGAACCAAGTTTTCTCTGATAGTGGCCTTCAGGTGTCCTGCATTGTTGGATCATCATCACAGTACCCCATAGATTTTCTAAAGTGTTAAGGTCAGGTGAGTTTGCTGGACAATTATGAACAGCCATACCATGGTCCTTGAACCAGGCACTTGTGGCTAGAGTGTCAAGCCACTCTTGAACGAAAGACAGCGTCAGAAGTATCTAAAGACAAAACGGACTGGACTGCTACTGAATGGTCCAAAGTTAGTTCTCTTATGAAAGTACATTCTGCATTTCCTTTGTAAATCAAGATCCCAGGAAGTGAGGAGAGGCACAAAATCCATGTCACTTAAGGTCTAGTTTAAAGTTTCCACAGTTAGTGATGGTTCGGGGAGCCATGTCATCTGCTGGTGTTGGTCCACTGTGTTTTCTGAGGTCCAAGGTCAATGTAGCCAGGAAGTTTAAGCACACCTCATGCTTCTTGCTGCTGATGGAAGATGCTGATTTCATTTTCCAACAGGACTTAACACCTGCACACAGTTCCAAAGCTACAAGCACCTGGTTTAAGGACCATGGTGTCTCTGTTCTTAATTGTCCAGCGAATCCACCTGACCTTAACACTATAGAAATTCTATGGGATACTCTGAGGAAGATGTGGTACACCAGACCCAACCATGCAGAACAGCTGAAGGCCACTATCGTAGCAACCTTGGCTCTCATAACACCTGAGCAGTGCCACAGACTGATCGACTTCATGCCACGCGGCATTGCTGCAGTAATTCGGGCAAAAGGAGCAACAACTAAGTAAAGAAGTAAACACTTGAAATATATCAGTGTGTGTGTAATGAATGTGTGTAATATACAAATTCACTTTTTAAATGGAATTATGGAACTAAATCAACTTTTTCGTCATATTCTAACTTTATGACCAGCTCCTGTAGATGACCAGCTCCTTCTTCTTTCGGCCTCTCCGTTCAGGGGGTCGCCACAGCGAGTCAATCTTTTCCACATGTGCTATAATTTAAATGTAGTTTACATATACACTATATTTCCAGAAGTATTTGTTTACCTGCCTCGACTCACATGAGCTAAGCCGCTAGAACAGCTTCAACTCTTCTGTTTCTGGGAATTTTTGACCATTCTTTCAGAAGCACATTTGTGAGGTCACAGTCTGTCTCCACTCTAATTCATCCCAAAGATGTTCTATCGGGTTAAGTTCAGGACTCTGTGCAGGACAGTCACGTTCATCCACACCAGACTCTGTCATCCATGTCTTTATGGACTTTGCTTTGTGCACTGGTGCACAGTCATGTTAAAAAAGTGGAAGGGGCCAGCTCCAAAATGTCTTGGTATGCTGAAGCATTTATACACCTGTGGCCATAGAAGTGATTGAGACACCTGATTCTTTTGGAAATAGTGTAGTTTTTGGAAGAATGGACAATTCCAAAATCGAATGTAATGACACTTTTAATCGCTTTGGATTAGTTGTGTATTAAATAGCCATTTTACTCCATACATCCCACAATGGAGCTACATTTTTCCCAAAAGTAATACTTTTAAAAGTTAACACTGTGGTCTTTTCATCTTTTCTGGGACAGAATGCAACAGATGCCCAGAACACATGGACCAGATGGACATGTGTTCCCTCAGCCTGCCTTTGGACAGGTATCTGCAGTTATTTTATTTACACTTGTGTAATGCCAGCTGCTAAACCATTAACACCATGTTGTTCTTAGGATGGGAAGCTATTACCACAACTGGCAAGACCAACCCCTCCTAATTTTGCACCTGGCTTTTCCAGTAAGTGTTTTGTTTTATTCGTTTAGCAGGAAGATGTTTATTCTCTGATGCTTTGATAATGCGCGACTTTTAGTTTAGAGACTGCTATATTTTTAAACTCCGTTTCAGACGAGGCTCAGAGGAAGCAGTATGAGGAGTGGCTTCAGGATACGCAGCAGCTCCTTCAGATGCAGCAGAAGTTTTTGGAAGACGAGATTGGGGCCCACAGGAAATCCAAAAAGGCGCTCTCAGCAAAACAGCGCACAGCTAAAAAGGCAGGACGTGAGTTCCCTGAGGAAGATGCAGAGCAGCTGAAACATGTGACTGAACAACAGAATATGGTTCAAAAGCAGCTGGAACAGGTAGAGTGACCACAGAGGCTCGCTTGAACACACACACATGCAACTTATTAAAAATAAAGTACATACTATTTATTGTTATTGTCCAGTAGTCCATATGCCTCACTCCAGGTTTGACGCTAGTCGTGTGGGGTGCAGATTTTGCTTGCTAAATTAATCCTGTTTTCTCTGTTCCCCAAACTCCATAGATCCGCAAGCAGCAGAAGGAACATGCTGAGCTTATTGAGGAGTACCGTGTCAAACAGCAACAGCGCAGTATGCAGCCATCTATGATGAATCCAATGCAGACTATGCCAGGAATTACAGCCCAACCCCCTGGCATGATGCCTGGCGGACTTCATATGGGACAGCCCATGATGGGTCCAATGCAATCACTTCCAGGTCAGGCAAACCACAACCACATGCCTAACATGCCTGGCTGGCACCCAGGTGGCCCCGGACCAATTGCAGGATCCAGAATGCCATCTCACATGCCTCCTCAGATGCCACCAGCTAATCCAGGCCAGCCACCTCCTACTATGGCGTCACCTGGCCAGCCTGGCAGTGTACCTGTTGGGATTACCACCCCACATGTAAACTTTGATGACAATAACCCATTCAGTGAGGGCTTCCAGGAGCGGGAGCGTCGTGAGAGACTGCGAGAGCAACAGGAGAGACAGGGAGTGCAGCTGATGCAAGAGGTAGAAAGACAGAGGGCTCTTCAGCGTCTGGAGATTGAGCATCAGGGTGCGGGTATGGCTCCAGATGCTAAAAGAGACAGCCTGGCCCACATGCCCTTCTACAATGATGACCTGCCCAAAGACTTTATGCAGCCTGCTAGACATCAACAGCCGCAGCAGATGGGATCAGTGTTTCCCCAGCAGGGCAGTGCACCTCTAGATTGTGGGGGCTCTGGTCCAGCATTCATGCAGTGTGGTGACAGTCGACCCATACCTGGGAATGCTGCCTTTTCAGGCCACGACATGGAGGCTAATTTCCGGCCAAAGAATCTAATGATGCATGGACTCAATTTTATGCCTGGCCAACCTCGGCCGCCAATGGTGCCACATGTTGGCATGGAGTTAGCCGCACCACTTCCTCCTAATTATCCTGGTTCAGGCCAGTCTCTTATACAACTATACTCTAATATAATTCCAGAGGAGAAAGGCAAGAAAAAGCGAAAACAGAAAAAGAAGAAAGACGACGATGCAGATTCAGTTAAAACACCTTCCACACCTCATTCAGACCTCACTGCACCTCTGACCCCATGTGTTTCAGACACATCTTCCACACCCACACGCAGTGCAGCCCCAATGGGAGACCAGGACTCCTCTGAGCTCACTAGTTCTTTTTGCTCCATGTCTGGTTTGTCTTATCCTTCAGAGCTGGAGAGCCAGGGGTTTGGTAGTGGGAATCTGCTTAGACGCCAGTCAAGTGTGGGCTCCGAGACCGAACGAGGAGTCATGGATGAACTGCAAGAGATCAAGCAGGAGAAGATGGAAAGAAGTGAGTGCCAGGGGACTGAAGGGGTGCTTGGATCAGGAGTAACAGGCATGGTAAAAGTTGAGGAGATGCCGAACGTCACTGGGCAAAGTCCAGCAAGCTGTACGAAGGGCGAGTCTGGTAATGAACTTCTCAAACACCTGCTGAATAACAAGAGCACACCCCCACCCATGGGTACACAACAGGCATCCAGTGATGGTGTCCGATCAGAGGAAGAAGGATTTGTGGAGAATAAGATCTCTGTCAGGATGGGTTCTACTGACTGCTTGGTAAGAAAAGTTCATAAAGAATTAGTACAAATGATATACAGTTTATAAATATGAGATCCCAACAGGGTCAGGCTATTTCTCCAGTGAGCAAGCCGGGCAGCAACAGTGGGCAAGGAAAAACTCCCTGAGACGATAAGAAGAAGAAAACTTGAGAGAAAACAGAATCAGAACGGACTCGCGTTAACGACCTGAAAGGGGTCTGTGATGGAGTGTTTAGAATTTACCATCAGTGTAGATCAGACAAGGTTGGCTCAGTGGAAGTGTGTGTACCTCAGCAGAAAAAGAGAAATAGCAGAGAAAGGAATGAGTAGACATGATCATAGTAAAGCAGAAATTTGAGAACTGTAGCATGTGTTTGATTACAAATTCCACTGAGACTAGCAAGAGCAGAATAGTTACAAATGAGATCCAGATGGAACAACAGGTATGAGGGCTCCCTGACATCCAAATATCTCAGTTTACCAACACTCTAGTGCCCATAACCCTCCAGATCTGCACCTTTACCTAAGACGAACGAGTGCTTGGCTGAACAAATGTATCTTGAGTCTAGATTTAAACAATGAGACTGTGTCTGCTTTCTGGACATTAACTAAAAGACTCTTCCATAACTTAGGGGCCAGAAAGATCTGCCACCTGCTGTAACTCATTATTCTAGGAACCTGCAAGGAGCCTGCACCTTTCGGTCACAGTAGTCGAGGTGGATGATGAAATATTAGTAGATGACTTAGATATTTTTGGAGCGATATCATCTTCCTTTAGTTTATTACTAACTTCATCTTACGCAGTTCTTCTGGAGACTTATCGCACTTTTGTTGAAGCGAATCATAACAGCTTTCGTTATGGTTTTGTCTGCAAAGTTCTCAGACATGCACCCGATAAGTTCTTTACTTACAAACGAACATTTTCTTTCTCTAATGTGCGTTTGCTAATGGGTCTGTACCTGCTTTTCCAGGATGATGTCAGTAGCCAGCTGGCTGGTCGTTTGGATTGTCTGGACCCTTCTCTAGCGGACCACGGCAAGAAAAAAACGCGCAATAAGAGAACGCCGAAGATGGGATCTGAGAAACCTCAGTCTCGCTGGAAGAAGCGAAAGAAAGAGCAGGAGGAACGGCAGGTCTTCTGTCCCACCAGTGATCCCCTGATGACGCAACTTAAACAGGTAAAGAACTGCGCTCGTGCCGAGTGAATGACTTAGATAAATCACAATCGCTGTACTTTTGATTTCTAGTAGTAGTTTTCTCTTAGGAATTTTCCAGGTGCCCTAAACATATCCGACTCGTATATAAAATAATATATAATGTAGACACGCCCCCGCTTTAATTACCGTCATCTCCAGAAGTAATTACTCATATTACAATTGAGTCTTAATTACAGGGTTGGTATGGATAAGGGGTGACAGATCTACGCGGGGTTTTTAAATGAAAGGTGCGCTTGCGTCAACAGCTATTAAGATTTCAAGAGTGCATTTACTGTCCTGTCCTGCTGTCACGTGTCAAATACACGATCTTTACTGTGCATGTTTTGTCTCTAGGTGCCAGGCTTTAATTATATGATGAATAAAGCTGTATATATGACATTTCATGTAATTGTTGTGCCTTTGTTTTTACTGTAGTTAAGCAATGCTTATTTTTTATGATTCAGTAAGATCACTAGGTTTGTACGACAGCGTACCACTTTATTAGGTATAGTTTAGTTTGTCGGTGCTCTAGTGTATTGCTTCATTTAAACTTTATAAGGTACACTATATTGCCAAAAGTATTCGCTCAACTACCATGAATCACATATGTATCTGTTCGACCATTGAAAGACATTCCATGAAGCTCTCTGCACACTGTTCTCGAGCTAATCTGAAGGCCAGTTCACACTGTGCGCATCAGCTGACCCCCCGCTCCGTCAGTTTACCACTCCGTGGCTAAGTTACTGTTATTCCCATACACTTCCATTTTCTTATAATACAGCTGACAGTTGACTGTGGAATATTTAGGAGCGAGGAGGAAATTTCACGGATTTGGATTTGTGTGGCACAGGTGGCATCCTATCACAGTTCCACGCTGGCATTCACTGAGCTCCTGTGAGCGACACATGCTTTCACAAATGTGTGTAAAAACAGTCTGCATGTGCCTAGGTGCTTGGTTTTATATACACCTGTGTCCATGGAAGTGATTGGAACACCCAATTCCTATAATTTGAGTGAGCAAATACTTTTGGCAATAGAGCGTATTTATAATAAAACCCCTTTATTTATGTTTCCACTTTTCTTCCAATTCCAGCAGCTCTCAGTGTTGCCCCTCATGGAACCTTTGATTGGCGTGAACTTTGCTCACTTCCCTCCGTATGGCAGTGGGAAGCTGAATGGAGAGAGCAGCCTGTCCGGGGCGTTTGGCAGCGCGTCGCTGGACGGGGTGTCGGATTACTACTCCCAGCTCATCTATAAGGTCTACTGCTGATATCAGATATGTGGAGAAAGGATGAAATGAGATCAACTCGAATGCTTAGATCATGTGTCTTTTGCCTTTTGTTTCAGCAAAACAATCTGAGCAATCCGCCGACGCCCCCTGCCTCGCTGCCTCCTACCCCGCCTCCCGTAGCGAGGCAGAAGATGGTGAATGGTTTCGTCACGGCAGAAGAACTCGCCAGGAAGGCAGCTGTTATAAATGGGAATGAGGGTAAGAAACATTTGTCATTGGTTTTTTTTTTTCTCCCTGAGATCTCTGAAATGTACTTGAGAGTTCACTAGATTAGGAACACCTGGCTAATAACCGGTTTGTCCACCTTATTGATAAGTAATGGACACTGTGCCAGTTTGCCTCTTGGATCAAGCAGATGTAGCTTGCCAGTGCTTTATGTGTGGTTGCCCTTACCTCAGACTAACACCTCTGGGCTCCGACTCCAAGTGGGGGGTTAGGTGCCTTGCCATGGCTTGTCGCTACTTGGAATCGAAACCGGGACCTTCCCGTCACAAGGCTGGTTCCTACGACTGTCCCAATTCTTTCTCTGCATTTAACCCATCCAGGGCTGAACACCTGGAGCAGTGTGCTGCCCCCACTGAGGCGCACGGGGTTCCTCAACGGCACTTCAGTCATGACTTGCCTAGAGTGGGGTTTGAACCAGCGATCTCTTGGTCCCCAGCTTTTTACCCTATCCATTAAGCCACGGCTGACCTCAAAGATCTGCTTGCATTGGCCGGCAATCGAACCCGGGTAGCAGGCGAGAATTCTACCACTGAACCACCAATTGTTGGAACCTTCAGCAAGCCCCTTACCCCTTAAATGCCCAGGTCCATGAGAGATAAATGTAAGTCACTCAGGATAAGATCATCTGCCAAATTCGGATAGTTACAGGTTTGAGAGTCTGTGATTTTTTAAATATTTGTGCTGTTTGCTTTCAGTTCAATGTCTATACATTAATCATTTTACACTTGGCTACTCTCAGTGTCCAAAAGCTTGGGGCCGAAGCAGCAGCTGCTCAAAAGAGAGGACGAACTCATGACTCAGGGACCCAAGACAGTTGATGTCCCTGCATCTTTTCCAACACCCCCACACACCAATCAGGAGGAGCTCCGGTACGACTCTAATTTCTGAATTAATGCTATGGGATGTTACATAACCTACTGTATATAGTGCAAAATGGTCACATGTACAGGGTGGGCCATTTATATGGATGCATACCAGGTGGGCCATTTATGTGGATGCATACCGGGTGGGCCATTTATATGGATGCATACCGGGTGGGCCATTTATATGGATGCATACCGGGTGGGCCATTTATATGGATTCATACAGATATACTGATTATATATAGAGTGGGCCATTTATCTGTATGTATCCATATGGCCCACCCTGTATTTTTTACACACTTCAGCAAGCACACTAAACTTATTTATTATTATTATTTAAAAAAAGCGGCCAGGACCATTGTGACAGGGACACCCCAGACAGCTTCGTCCCCTCCTCGTCACCGGAGAGTGTCGCCGGCATGGAAATCAGCAGATACCCGGATTTGTCTCTAGTAAAGGAGGAGCCTCCATCACCTGCACCATCTCCTACCATCCCAATGCTGCCCAGTGCCATCGGGAAAGGTCTCTTTACTGTATTATCTTAACACACACATGCACACACACACACATGCACACACACGCGCACACACACATGCACACACACGCGCACACACACACACATGCAATATAATTTTTACAATGTACAATGAGAGTGGTCTCTTTTTAAACGAATACCGAACCAGAATCTTTATTCCTGCCAGCAACTGAGGAAGCATCATGTGCCCATGCAGCATGGAGCTATGGCATTTTTACCATTTTACACAAATATATAAAGTTTAGATATGGGCAATACCTCAGACGTCGTGTGGTCCGATATTCAAATGCCAGTCAAATGCCAGTGGGGCAAAAATATTTAGTCAACCGCTGATTGTGCAAGTTCTTCTATTAAAAATATATGAGAGGTGTGTAATTCTCATCATAGGTTTCACTTCGAGACTGACAGATAGATGGAAGATAGATAGATGGATGGACAGAGAGACAGACAGACAGATTGATAGATGGATGGACAGATAGATGAATTGATGGATGGATGGACAGAGAGACAGACAGATTGGTGGATGGATAGATGGATTGACAGATAGATGAATTGATGGATGGATGGACAGAGAGACAGACAGATTGGTGGATGGATGGATGGATGGATAGATGGATTGACAGATAGATGAATTGATGGATGGATGGACAGGGAGACAGACAGATTGCTAGATGGATGAATGGATGGGCAGAGAGACAGACAGATTGGTAGATGGATGGATAGATGGGCAGAGAGACAGACAGATTGGTGGATGGATGGATGGATGGATGGATGGGCAGAGAGACAGACAGATTGGTAGATGGATGGATGGATGGATGGGCAGAGAGACAGACAGATTGGTAGATGGATGGATGGATGGATAGATAGATGAATTGATGGATGGATGGACAGAGAGACAGACAGATTGGTGGATGGATGGATGGATGGGCAGAGAGACAGACAGATTGGTAG
>JAOUQV010000040.1:3269322-3280767 GCA_028565295.1 Aspidoras spilotus
CCAGGCTTGTCCAATTTAGCCATGAAACCTCTCACACTAAAATGACAGGTGTTTCAGTTTCATTGTCTAACCCCTGTGTAGATGGGTGAGCAAATACTTTTGGAAATATTGTGTATTTGTTGTTTTTTTTAATTTCATTAAGACTTTTGTTTATTTCTCCATAAAAAAAATATCTTCATCACACTGAACTTTGTCTGATTCTGCTCGAAGAACCAAGATTTGAGTTGCTACTTCAGTGAGGGCACCGCACTTTTTTAACCACATTATTGTACCTAGTGCTAGAAAAAAAAATTCTATTCATACTTGTCCAACCCCATGATGATGATGTGGAAATAGAATTTGAGAATTAGGCACAGCGGCCTCCATTATTCTCATATGTAAGAAGTTTGGAACAATCACAACTCCTCCAGGAATTGACCGCTGCACTGGACTCCACCACTGGACTTTACTTAATAAAACATGCAAAAAAGTTAAAGGTTCTGACGACTTTCCTGATCATTGTGTGTGTATGCATTTGTTTTTTGACTTGGGGATGAAAATATTATTAAGAAAAAGTGCATTATTATAAACACCCACTGGCCACTTTATTAGGTACACCTTGCTAATAAAATGTTGGACCCCCTTTTTCCTTAAAAAATGCCTAAATTCTTTCAGATATGGTGTTATGGCTTAATTCGGCTTAAACTTGTATGTGTCATTCCCAAGACGAATGACTAACTGGTTTTGGTAGTGTCTCAATTTTTAAAAGATGGTTTTTGATCTTTTCCAGTCTGATGAGCATCAGTAGATCTTCTGACATCTTTATTCCCCCTGCTGCACGTCCACAGATGTCTTGTGAAGATCAGATTATGCTAGATCCCTGTTCTTTAATATAAAATTGGACACACTCGCACCTGAATCTTCTAATCTTCCTAAATCTTATAATCCTCCTAAATCTTATAATCCTTAAAGGTACACCTTGCTAATAAAATGTTGGACCCCCTTTTTCCTTAAAAAATGCCTAAATTCTTTCAGATATGGTGTTATGCATTTGGTTGTAACGAATGTTTTGGCACTAGCAACCATGCCATGTTAAAAGTCACTTAAATCAGGTTTCTTCCCCATTCTGCATCTCATTTTGTACTTCAGCAAGTCAATTGAATCACCTCCAGGTGCATAAATACATTGAGTTGTGAACATGTGACTGGCTGATTAGTTATTTGTGTTAGCACTCATTTGAACCTAATAGTGATGATGGTGAGTGTAATGAGGATAAAAGAGAAATTATTTCTCTGGAATGCTCAGCAAAATGTGCCATATGCCATAATGCATCTGTTTATTTATTTATTTGTGCTTCTCTAAATTCTGCTATTCCTGTCAATTGCTGAGGTTTGTAGTATTCACTTTAGGTATGGATCAAATGTCAAGGTGGTGCACTTCCTTGGAAAGACGAAGCCATGGAGCTACACCTATGACCCTAAGCAGCAGAGAGTGCAGGGGAACTTGCAAGAGTCCACATCGCACCCGGGCTATCTCCTGGAGTGGTGGAGTCTTTACAGCAGCTGTGTGCTTCCCGTGAAGCAGCAAGAAGAACAGCCTTTTGACCTTCACCACCCTTTTGAAACGAGCGTCCAGGTGAGCTTGTCAAAATGGCAATACACTTAACATTAACTTGATTTCAAGAACATAGTTTGGCGGGATAGAGCTGAATATTGTCTGAAAACACATGAAGCATGTGGTTTTGAGGAAGTGTGTGTTTTGGAGAAAGCAGACTCATCCATGCAGCCAAGTATTCCAAAGCGATGACGGTACATGAACTAATCTCATGGTGGCGGTGCATAATTAAGCAGAAGTATATTGAAAAGAAGAACTTGAATTTGTAAACCTTTTAGAATGTTCTATATATTTCTGTGATTTAAACTAAAACTTTATCAAACAAGCCACAAAAACATTAGCAGCTAATTTTTACTGGTAGCCGTCGATTTTGCAAAGAAGAATGGGCTTAAATTCCTCTCTGCTTTTTTTACCAGTTATAATGATCAAATTAATAGAAATAAACACTTGAAATATATATAAGTCTGTGTGTAATGAATGTGTATAATATACAAGTTTCACTTATTGAACGGAATTATGGAAATAAATTAACTTTTTCATGATATTCTAATTTTATGACCAGCACCTGTATATACATTTCAATCATTTATATCCACTGAATCCTAGTTTTAGGGTCATGCTGAAGCCAGTGCAACTGGGCACGCACACATACACAATCACACACTAATGGGCAATTTAGAGACACCAATTAACCCATCATGCATGTCCCTGGAATGCGGGTGGAGTACCCGGAGAAAACCCACACAAACATGAGAAGAACTCCACATACAAATTTCCTGATTTGCTTCATTGGGCTCAAACCCAGGAACTTCCTGCTGTGAGGCCACATCATTATCCAGTGCACCACCATATATATATATATGGTGTATGTCATAGTCATCACCTCGCGATGGTTAATAATAAATAATTATTTTATTATCGCGTCACCCATGGTGCCAAGTTTTGTTCTACTTTGGTTGAAGACTGGGGTCATGCACAGAGCGATATGCTCCTAGACGTGTCTGTGGTGCAAGCAACTGGTTGGTTGCAGCGGATAACTCTGCTTTCTCCAATGCCCTCTGTCTTGTCTCTTGTAGCAGTCTGTCTCTGATGATCCATTCAATGTTGTCATGATGTCCATCCATATTTGAACCATAAACAGTTGGTCACTGCTTGTCAGACTGGTTTTGGTAGGGTCTCAATTTGTAAGAGGTGGTTTTTGATCTTTTCCAGTCTGATGAGCATCAGTAGACCTTCTGACATCTTTATTCCCCCTGCTGCACGTCCACAGATGTCTTCTGAAGATCAGATTATGCTAGATCCCTGTTCTTTAATATGAAATTAGACACACTCGCACCTGAATCTTCTAATCTTCCTAAATCTTATAATCCTTAAAATTTTAATACTTTTCCTACTCGAATATTCAATAGTGGATTCTTTCTTGAATGAATAAATGACTTTATTTAAGCGTTTTGTTTGATATCGTTCCCGTTTTCTACTTTTCTAAGTGTGACAATCTGAAGTTTGGGATCGGATTCATGCAGAAATACACACTATATCGCCAAAAGTATTTGCACACCTGTCTTGGCCCACGTTTAGCTTCTCGACCATGGAATCCCATTCCATGAAGCTCTCTGCCACATGAAGTTTGGAGGTCTGTAGTGATTGACTCTGCGCACTATGTGCATTAGAATCCGCTGACCCCCGCTACGTCAGTTTACGTGGTCTACCATTTTGTAGCGGAGTTGCTGTCATTCCCAAACACTTCCATTTTCTCATACAGCTGACGGTTGACTGTGGAATATTTAGGAGTAAGGAGGAAATTTCCCGACTGGATTTTTGTGGAATCCTATCACAGTTCCACGCTGGAATTCACTGAGCTCCTAAGAGCGACCCATCCTTTTATAAATGTTTGTGAAAACAGTCTGCATGTGCCTAGCTGCTTGATTTTTATACACCTGTGCCCATAGAAGTGATTGAAACACCTGATTACGATCATTTGGATAGGTGAGCAAATACTTTTGGCAATACAGTGTATAATGATTCTATACAGGTTACACAATCACAGCCGACACCACTGTGGTATTAAACTGGATATTGTTTGCATGAGTGTGTTTTACACGTGTCGTTGCTTATTCTGTCCCGAACAGGAGGAGTTTCAGTCCGAACCTCAGGCACTGCCCGGCCCACCACCTCTCTCCTCAGCCGAGCGAAAACAACGCTGGGAACAAGGTCAAGCTGACTACATGGGAATGGACTCCTTTGAAAACATTGAGAAGAAGCTTTCTGCTTTTCTGAAATAAAAAAGCGAGAGGGACAAAAAGGGAGCGACAGTCGTTTTACGAGCTCCCTTACAGTTTTGAACCGTGAGTGTAGATCCCTTGACTACAGGGCCATCTGAGTCGTCCCCCCCCTTCCTCAGCTATACAAAACGGTCTCTGCAGCGTGCCAACCTCGTCACATATTTATTTTCTTTCTCCAACTGTTTCTACACTGTGTAAATGTTTATTTTTCCACTAAAGTCCTCTTCAAACGGTCTTTCTATTCCATACACTCGTGTAATTCAAGCGGAATTCTGCTGTTTACACACGAGGTTATGCTTTTAATAGCACAGGCTCCAGAGACTGTGTTGGCGTTGTTGTCTGTTCATGCTGAGATCACATGCCTCGCTCGTATAGAGAGGTCCTCGAGCACTTTCTTATTTAGAACACACAGACTTGAAATGAAGGTTTTGCCCAGCACTTATAACATATCCTAGTTTTCATGCACTGAAGTCTCCCGCTCTGCACTTTGTGAACGGCCGCATTAATTCATGTCCACTTAATAATTTCAGGTGGATCCTCTTGACCTCATCCGAGGCTGCTGTCTTCTCTCTCATTGCCAGTGTCTTATATTTTCATCTGCACAATAAACATTGAGATTGTTAAATGTTGTGTCTTGACTCTACCTGTATGGCTCTAAGGCATTACGGTATACTCAACACCTGGCAGGTGGCACATGCTCACTGATAAAGTGCCCCACTTGTTGATTGGTGCAATCAAACGGGCAATTAGGGCTTTAGCCTGGAGTTTTAGTAACAGATGCACTTGTCAGTTCCTGTAGCATGAGATTGCCAAGAGCAGAGGAATTGGCAACAAACATCCAGCTGACGGTAACGTGGCAAGTATCAAATCATCGCAGTGAACTGGCGGTGCTGCTGGTGGTTGGGGGGGGGTTGGGTGGACGGCGTTTAAGAAACAAGGTACTTGCACACTTGTATTCAGAGCCATGGTTGCTTTAGGATAGAAACGGTTTTTTTAAGCGGTTTGTCCGAGAAAAGAACTGAGGTGTGACGAGTCGTTATTTAAAATGTCCATGGTTTTCTTGCGGCATCTGTCGGTGTAAATCTGTTCCAGGGTGGGAAGGGTGCAGCCCATTATTCTCTCTGCTGCTCTGACAACTCTGTGGCGCTCCTTGTCCGAGGCTGTGCTGCTGCCGTATGCACAGATTGTATGTGAGCACACACTTGATGGGGCAGTGATAGAAAGCCGGTAGCAGTTCTTGAGCGAGAGGGTTCTTACTGCCCTTCTTTACCAGCTATTTGGTTTTGGTGCTTCAGAATAAGTTGTCCTTCAACTCCATGCTAAGAAACCTAAACATTGGAAACCTCTCCACGCAGGTCCCCCTGATAGTGAGTGGCTGGATGTCCATTTTGTTTTCCCTGAAGTCAATCAACAGCTACTTCATTTTGGTGGTGTTACTCACTTCTCCAACAGCTGCCCCGCCTCGTCCCTGTACTCCAGCTCCCTATTTTTCACTGTGATGAGATCAAGCACGGTCGTATCATCTGCAAACTTTATGATCTTGTTGCTGAGGTGGGTGGAGACACAGATGTGCGTGTAAAGGGGGTAAAGAAGTGTGCTGAGCAGGCAACCCTGTGGCGAGTCGGTGCTTAGACTGAGCAGTGGAAGTGTGAGTGCCCAATCTAACCCTCTGGGAGCGGCCTGTTAGGAAATCCAGTTGCAGGTGGCTGATGGAAGCCCAAGGTTCACCAGCTTGGACACCAGACGTTGGGGAAGGTTGGTATTAAACGCCGAGCTGAAGTCCACGAAGAGCATTCTGACATAACTTCCCCGCTGCTCCAAGTGGGTCAAAGTGGTGTGAAGTGTTGCTCCTCCGTTGACCTCTTTGCTATATAGACAATTTGGAGAGGGTCCAGCTCAGGTCAGGCCAGGCTGTAACTCTGCAGCAGTTCCACAAGGCACTTAATGATGACTGGTGTAAGTGCCACTGGGTGGTAATCAATCAGGGTATCGGGGGGTTTGCAACTGCACGATGGTAGAGGATTTTAAGCAGGGAGGGATAGTGGGCCGAGACAGAGACTGGTTAAAAATCCTTGTGAAGATTCCAGCCAGTTCATCAGCAGAGTCTTTAAGCACCCGCACTGCCTCACGGTCAGGTCTCGCAGCCTTCCTTGGGTTTACTTTCCTCATCACCTGCCTTACCTTATGCTCCTCCACTGTGAGATTGGGGCTGCTGTGGACAGATGGAGCTGTCTTTGGTGTCCCCTCAAAACAGGCAAAGATGATGATCAGATCCTCTGCCAGAGAAGCGTCTCACCCGATGAATAGTAGGTTGCTGGATCTATAGTTGATGTGTTGGACACCCTGCCACACCTGTCTGTTACTCCTGAGCTGGTCCTCTATATGATCACATCTGTTTGTGTGTTATTAATCAAAATAACAAATTGGACAGCCTGTTATTATCCAGATGTTACTAATCCAGTGATCATTGTGTATATATATATATAATGTAATCAGGGATTGTCTTCTTATTCCTGGACGTGTGTTTAAAAAAAAAAAAACAACAGGCACACACACCTCACTATCAGCAAACAAGTGCCCAGTGTGTTTTAATGACTGACCCATCTGTAGTTGTCACACTGACACAAAAAAAGGGGGGGGGGGTACAGTGTGTGAGCGCAATATATATGATGTCTACACTATGTAGGACTGTGGCTAAACCTTAAAAATATAAAGCTCTGGTATAACAGTGACACACTGCATACACACTCAATGGCAGCTTTATTAGGTACACCTGTTTATTTTTATTGTTAACTCAAATAGCACATGGCTGCAATTTGATGCATTTAAGCACGTAGAGGCGGTCGAGACAACTTCAGCATCAGAGTTGGGAAGAAAGATGACTGCAAGTGAGGCGTGGTTGTAGGTTCCAGACAGGTCGGTCTGAGTATTTCAAAAACTGTTGAGCTACTGGGATTTTTACACACAAGCATCTCTAGAGTGGTCGGGTGGGGGGGAAATATCCAGTGAGGGGCAGTTGTTTAGATGAAAATGCCTTGTTGATGTAAGAGGTCAGATAAGAAAGGCATAAGTAACTCAACCACTGGTTACAACCAAGGAACGCAGATTAGCATCTCTGTTGGAATAGACCTGAGGAATTAAGGCGCTTCTGAAGGCCAAAGAGGGTCCGATCTTCACTCGCATACAAAGTGGCTGGTGAGTATATAATACAGTATGGGCTCAATTTTTATTTGTTCATAATGATTTGTTAATGAATACATGATTAATTCATTCATTCTGAACCTGCCCTTGCTTTGATCATGTACCGTGCAGTGCAATGCTTGGGCATCTTGTCTTTAAGGACACTCAAAGTCTTCAGGAGAACTGTGTCATACTCTCCAAGACACCTAGCACATATATTACTGCATGTTCTGTTATTCACTGTCCTCGCTTTGTAATGGTTGGCTGCACAGATGTGCTCCGAGGGATAGGGATATGCAGACTGAGCATCCCAATCTCTTGCCAGATGTTTCAACCCTGGAAAGTCAAACCCCCGTTAGGAACATTTCTGGCTTTTCTTCAGCAGTGCGCGCTCTACCGAAGCATAGGAAAATGTAAATCTAAGTTTCACATGGTTTCAAGACGGTGGCGCAGTGGATAGTGCTGTGCCCTCACAGTAGGAAGATCCCGGGTTCAAGCCCCGGGTGGGGGAAATTTCTGTGTGGAGCATGCAGGTTCTCTCTGTTAGTGTGTGAATGTGTGTGTGCCCTATAATGGATTGATGCCCTGGAACCCAGATTTGCCAGGTGGGCACCCTGTGACCCCAAACTAGGATTAAGTGGGTATAGACAATGAATGAATAAGAATAGCTCAAAGGAATGTAGATATTGGAAGAGTGAAGGCGTCTGAGGCACGTGCAAAGGTGTAGGTTGAGGCAAAGATGGGTTCTGTGTAAAAGTAAGCCGTATAAAGTGCGGTACAGAGCCAGGAATTAAAGACGCTGTGAGTTTTATTTTAAAAATTCATTTTAAAATATTTTTAAATGTACACTTTGTCCAGAGTTACATGTTAAATTATTTAATTAAGTAAAACTCTTCCTTAGACTTTGCGTGTTTGCAGAAAAACCCATTCATTTTTTTATTTTTAAAAATGTGGAATCTGTTTCTTTATTAAAATTAATATTTTGTATTTAAAGCTTGATGCAGAATACAAACATATCACATAACAATATTCATATTTAAAGGTGACTAAGAATTTTGCACATTACCATCACCAAGCTACGACTGATGACTGATGTGGCCTTGGTCTGGCCATATATGTGTGTGAAGCCTGGACACAGAAGAAAGATGTGTTCGGGCTTTTGAGAACAAGGGAATCCAGATGTTGTTGAGGATCAGATGAAGATGATGACCACTGAGCAAGACCAGACAACATGAACAGAATCGAAAGCAGTCCTGTAAGTTACATTAGTATCCCCGTGATACTAAACTAGAATTAAATGGGTATAGAAATGAATGTATGGTCTACATTGTTTCCTCTTGCATGCACACATCAGTTTAGAAACCTGCGGTTGTCCAACTATGACAGTCAAAGGTCTCCAGAAGAACTGTGACAGATTCTGACCATCTAATCTGGGTTGCGACAAATTGCCCTATTGCGAGGTCCACCTAGGTTGGTATAGAGATCACTGTAGCCAAGATGCAGTTAGGAGGTGAGAGAAAGTTCTTCTGAAAGCCTCTCCTCACTGCAAGACGAATGAAAGCCCGCATAGAGTTTGCCAAAAAAAAGCACATGAAGGATTCCCAGACTGAGTGAGAAATAAGATGGTGTGATGAGATAAAGATTGAACATTTTGGAGTTAATTTTAAGTGATATGTGTGGAGAAAACCAGGCACTGCTCATCACCTGCCCAATACAATCCAAACAATGAAACATGGTGGTGGAAGCATCACGCTATGGGGTGTTTGTCAGATGCAGGGACAGGACGACTGGTTGCAATTGAAGGAAAGATGAATGCGGCCAAGTACAGAGATATCCTGGATTGAACTCCAGTAACCTGATGGAACTGGAGGGGATCTACAAGGAAGAATGGCAGAGGATCACCAAATCCAGGTGTGAAAAACTTGTTGCATCATTTCTAAGAAGAATCATGGCTGTACCAGCTCAAAAGGAGCTTCGTTTTTTAATTAAATTTGCAAAAATGTCTGCATTTCTATTTTTCTGTCAAGATTGGGTGCTGAGTACATTAATGAGAAATAAAATCAATATTTTGATTAAAGAAAATGGCTGCAATTAAACAAAGAGTGAAAAAGTTAAAGGGGTCTGAATACTTTCTGAATACGAGTCAAATGGCCACTTTGGTAACGGGGAAGTCTGTGCCCACCTGGCAACTCTGGGCACGAGGGCAGGAACAAACCTAGCCAGGGTGCCAATCCATCACACACACAATCGGGCAATTTAGAGACACCAACTAACCTATCCTATCATGCATGTCTTTTTAATGCGGGAGGAGACAGGAGTACCCACACAAACACAGGGAGAACATGCAAAGTCGCAACATCTGGGGCTCGAACCCGGGATCTTCTTGCTTTGAAGAATTCAGGTATCTGAAGACAGTTGGTGTTGTTGTTTATTATAATTAGAGAACTATGTATGACATAATTATTTCCTGTAGGTGATTTCAAACATTCCCCAGACTTGTTTATCTGCACAACTTATAAACGCTGTCATATGCCACCGTTCCAATACGCTCCAAGTTCCCTCACTAGGTGACCTACACTAAGCACATCTTACTCATTGCAGTGCACTAGGACTTTAAGCTGAGTTCGTGTTTTTTGGACGTAACCCAAACCCCTCCCTCCTCTCCTGACAATCAATGAAAAAGATGGCTCCGGTGGTTCGGGCTGCACTCCTGGTGGCTTTCTCCGTTCTCATCACGCTGCTGCTGGCCTTCGGGCTCCCCTCGGCTCTCACCTGGATCGCACATTTTGCGGGTTTCCAGGAGGAGTCCGGGGCCACGCATTGCCTTGCGCTGCTCTACGCGCTCTTCGTACTATGCGTAGCAATGCCCCGGATCCCGCGCGGCTCTGTCTCGGTAAGCGCATTATAAAGGTATTTATATTGACACACGCGCATGATATAATCGTTACAAATCGCTAACCGTTGCTGCCGTAAACAGTCGTAAAAAACTACCATACGGTAGCGGTTACCATGGTTTCTTCAGTTACCTCAGGACAAAAACTGAGTAGCGTGACGGGGCGCGTCGTTTTATACTCGACTTTAATTTCATTTAAAAACGATTTAAAAATAATTTTCCATGCTAATGTCTCATATTTTCAATTGATCAGGTTTTCTTTTTTACATGTAGCACGTTTATTGTTATTTATTTAATAAAATACAGCTAAACAAAACCTAAAAATGTTAAACTATATATAAATGTTTCTCTACAGTCACCGGCCACTTTATTAGCTACACATTGCTAGTAAACGTTTGGTAGTAAAACCCCATTTTGCATTAATTCACTTAATCCACTCTGGGTCTGGGCAGGTGAACACCCAGCGACTCTGGGCACAATTCAGGAACAACCCTATACAGGGTTTCACTCCATCATAAAGGTAAGTTGGAGACATCAGTTAACCTAGCATGCATGTCTTTAATAGTAGGAGAAAACTGGAGCACCCAGTGAAAACCCGTGCAAACGTCCCATCTGGGGATCCAACCCGGGTCCTTCTTGCTGTTAGGTGACCGCATTTCCCACCGTGCCACCCCCTTTTATCTGAGATGGTATTCTACATTCCTTGGTTCTAATTGTGTTACTGTTGCCTTTCTATCATCTCGAACCAGTCTACCCATTCTCCTCTGACCTCTCACATCAACAAGGCAATTCTGTCTACACAACTGCTGCTTATTAGTTATTTCCTCTTTTTCTGACCATTCTCTTTAAACCCTAGAGAAAAATCCCAGTAAATCAGCAGTTACTGAAATACCCAGACCAGTACCACCTGGCACCAACAACCATGCCCTGTTCAGATTCACTTAAATCACCTTTTTACCCCATTCTGATGCTCAGTTTGTATATCAGCAAGTTGTCTTGACCACCTCTACATGCCTAAATGCATTGGGTTGCGGCCATGTGATTGGCTGATTAGATATTTAATAAGCAATTAGACAAATATTCCTAATAAAGTGGCCAAAAAATTTACATTAGTATGCAATTTTTTTAAGCACTTGTTTTTTTAATCTTGGTTTTGTTTGTTTTTTTTATTTATTTGTAAAAAAAAAAATGCTTAAACATCCACAAAATCCCAAGTCAGTAGAGAATGCAGCGTGTTACATAACAGAAGCGAAACATCATACAGTCTGTTGGGATTTGCTGTAGAACAAAAGAGGCAAGTGCGACAGTCAAGTTCTCCAGAAGGACGCTGTCAGATTCTGCAAAATGTTCTGTAGAACGTTCCAGATAATTTCCTCATAAAACTGTACGTTGGAACAACGTTATAATGATTTAAGTCAAGTGGTGGCCAATCTTCATTAATTGCACATTGCACCAGTAAGAGCAGAGTGTGAAGGTTCAATTAGCAGGGTAAGAGCA
>JAOUQV010000040.1:4303063-4317228 GCA_028565295.1 Aspidoras spilotus
GACTTGTCGCTACTTGGAATCGAACCAGGGACCTTCCGGTCGCAAGGCCGGTTCCTTAACCACAAGCCTACGACTGTTAGATTAAAGTGGCGCTTGTTGTTATGATATTTGGTATGGATCATTTTGGGGGTTATGTTTGGGGTGTGGTGAAATGTGACAGGGTTGAGTATGAAGCACATCTCTTTATTGTTCCCACTTCTTTAGATTAAAGCTAAGACTTGTCCCTATTAAATTTCTCTCAACCAAAAACAACAAACACATGTCTGTTTACGTGTACAACCTTGTAACTTTAATGGTGAAGCGAAACATAAGGGAAAATACTGTAAAATAAATTAGATAAAAAAAAAAAAAAAAAAAACACAAGCACTTCTTATTACACAACAAAGCAATGCGACATAATGGTGTTTTGATCTCCCCCATATATACAGAATAAAAATATAGATCTACTTTTTAGTCTTCGTCCACTTGTTTCAGTGTCATTTTCTGTCTGCATGAAGTAAAACAGAAACAAAAACATATACCACATATTATATTTATATTTTTTCTCTTTTTTGATTTGTTTGAATCATTTTCTGGATATAGTTTTGTACGCATTCACACACACACACACACACACACACACATCCTGACAATACGGTTTTCTCATGTACGAATAACTTTTTTTTTTTACCTAAATAATTTATTCATGTTTTAAAACATTGTAGATACCTGTTTTTTAGAGAAAAATTAAAAAAATGTAAAGAATGTGGTTAAATTGCAATATTTGGCGAATTATTACGGATCATCCGGCAATTTATCTCCCAGTTTATTGAAATATCAATGCTGCACCTTCACTCGTATATAACAAAATATTAATAATAATATAACAAAATAATAACAATAATGTTGGTTTAAGTGCTGGTTTAACACGGAGAGTGCAGCAGTGCAAAGAAAAGCACAGAATTCTGAGAATTATTATGGGATGGATTAGTCATTCAGGGTATTTTCTTGGGTTTGAACTGGGGGGAAAAAGAAAACGATACGTATATAGTAGATAAATACATTTAACTTAGCGTCTTTGGTGTTTAATTATAAAATGAACAACACAATGTAGATATGTGTACAAGGTTTTGTTCGTTCCTCACTCCTCATTATTCCTAACCACTGGTCAAACCTTCACTAATAAGGTTATGTCTGTTTAGAAGTGCTTCTTTTATTTTTTTTTTCGATAAATACCATTTGTATATGTGGCTATGCGGATGGTATAGTGCAAACTGTAAACGTTTGTAACGTCACGTTATAAAATAGGAAAATAAAGAAAATAATAATAATATTAATAACATATAATATTAATAATAATCATAATAATCATAATAATCATAATAAACAGAAATGTTTGGTTCCAGCAGCCCGTCAAACTTCGTTCAAGTTTTTCTCAACACACATACACACACACACACACACACACATACACACACTCATACATACACATAAGACATCAAATATACTTTTAAAAGTATAAAAAGTCAACTGTTTTTTTTTTTTTAGGTTTGTAAAAGTAAATAGTTAAAAACCAAAACAACACGTCGATGAAAAATAAATCTTAATACTTGACACGTTGCATAGTTTTGAGATTTGCTTTTTTCAGGCACCTCATCATCATGGTCACTCCCTTATGCAAGGCATGTTCAGAGTGACCGCACTGCACTTTCGCTCGCATAAATATCATCTTACCCCTTTCCCTTTAGCTTTGTAGCAAAAATATATTAGATATTCTTTTTTTTTTCTTCTGAAAGTGCCACAGAGACTTCTCCAAGCTGTAGATACCCACTGGATATTCAGACGACCAAGTTCAAGCAGACGTTGTGCCAAGAGAGAGGCCCGTCTTTGTATAGGAGTCTGAGTGTTTTAGAAAGATGAAATGAGCTTTTTTTCTAAGCTCTTTCCCTCATATCATCACCTCAGTCCTATTGTTAGGGCACTGGTCCCTGTTCCCTACCCACCCTGGCCTGCAAGCCAAACTTTTTTCTGTCCTTCCCTGCTCTTTGCATGAATTTTATGAGTCTTACGAGCAGCCACACTCTTCCACAATCATGTTCTGGATGTCCTTCTTGACTATCTTCTGCTCCTCATTATAATAGAGCATAGACATGGCGCGGAGGCGTGTAGGGACACAGCACGACCTAATGCTGGTGAAGGGGCTGTAACCACGCATGCGGTAGTGGTTGATTACAGTGGAGTGAAAGGAAAGTGCGGAGCCTGTGATGCTGGCCACATGGCTCGGGCACTCTCCTTCACAATAGTTAGCGTGGTAGCCGGTAGGTGCAATGATCCAGTCGTTCCAGCCGATGTCTTTAAAATTGACATAAAACTGCCGCTTGCAACACACACGTACCTTGCCATCACATTCCAGGCCACGCTTGCGGCGCCGTCTTGGTTCGTTATCCTCCAACTGACGCACCACAGCCATCAGAAAGGGCCGGTGAGACTGTTCCCGCTGCCCCCCTCCTCCAGGAGTCACCAGGATTGGTGTAGCCCGGGCATCAGCACATGATGGACATGAGACTCGAAGGTTTAGAGCACTAATGCCCCGTTCGAGCAGAGACTGCATACTAGATGCAATGGGGAAAGTATGCCAGCCGCTGCGTCTAGTGTCAACTGATTTCTCAGCAACCAGCTTCTCCCCCGAATCCAGCTGCTGCAGAAACAGGCGAATGGTGACATTTGTGCGGGTTCGGTTGCCCTTCTGAAGCCGTAGGAAGACCCATACATTGGCCTGCTCCACCACAGACATCTCGTAACCCTCTTTAGATATGATGAAGTTTATAAGTCCTGGGGTTGCACCTAAAAAAGGAAAGAGGAGGAGGAGAAAAAGAACAGGTCATTAGTTAAATCAGCTATTTTAAAATCAATGAGAGGTTGTTGAATTATTGGAACAAACCACATCAAAAATGGCACTGTCAGGGAGTGGAAACATCAATAGTGTGTTTGAGCTTTGTGGTTATAGCAATCACACCACAGTTCAGGAATGACCAGCTTTTCTGACTTCCCTTTTCAAGATATCAAAGGCAGAAATCTGAATTGATTCTGAACACGTCACAGACAGAAAAATACAGACACACCACAGCCCTCCTATTTAACTCTGCCTCTTCTATCCTACCTTAAAATCTAAATATTCGTGTGCATGTAAGAGGTAATAGCTATGTACAGTAACACGTGATGGCCATGACAACGCGCTGTACATGGTGTCCAGCTGCAGGCCTCGTTGTGGCATGTTTTTAATAACTTGCTCCCTCTGTGGATCAGAAAAAGAGTCTCATTCTGGCTTTGATCCACTGCATTTTACAGACATAGCCGGGGTCTCTGGAATATCTCACACTGCGGACACTGCACAGTGTCCAACTTTAAAATGAATTCTCTCCATTTGCTGAGACAAATGTTAAGAAAAAGGATATTTGTCAAAGGCTTAAAGCTGTCAAGGGATGATGTGTCTGGCTGTAAATTATAAATTCTGTTACCGAATCCCACACGACGGCTTGTAAACTGACACCTAAGAAAATCGTATAGTAAAACATAGGTTTGATTTACGGTTTGGGTTTTAGAGTGGATTTTAAAGATAATACAAGATAAATATATGCGAAATTTATGAGAAATTAGAACATCTGTGGAGTGTGGCTAAACATTATTTAATCCTATCTCTATTGTACACTGCTGCATATTTATAAGATTACAGCATAATAACAATGATGTCAGTTTGTGTGTGTGCGGGTATGTGTATGTGTTTACACATCCCAAGTCCCATCTGTCCAAACACAGAATGGCTTCATGAACGGAGTCTAAAAATAATGGGCTTTTCCAACATTGGCTTGCTCATTGTTTCCTTTTTAATCTGCGGTTTATGAAAGAATGGTCTATCGTTAGCTTTCAGTAAGTTGAGTAAACCTAGCTTGAGCTCTTCTTCAGCAAGGGTTTGGGTCTAACACAGAGAACTAGCACCCACCTGGCTAAGTTGGAAAGTGTATGGAAGTAGTGTCGCTTCGTGTGATTCTCAAAACGTTTGTAAGAGAGAGAGGGGGAAAAAAAAGAAAAAAAGCTAAAAGACATACAATAATACCTCAACAATAAACACCAGTGTAACCACGAGGGCGTAGTTTGCACAGCTGTCCCCCCATACAAAGATAGAATATAACATTGACACATTCTTCCCCTTACCCCAATCTATGTCTTCAAACGTTCAGGGGGAGTATTATAGAATCACCTGGCAACTTAAAGAGGTGTGTTGTGGGTTGACCATTCTTTAAACACGGCTTTGGTTAATGCGTCCTCTAATCCTCACCTCTATCTGGTTTACCTTTGGGTGGTGGTATAGGGGGAATCATGCTCTTTGATCTCCTTGTTGGTCTCCTGTCATATTGTGTTGCTTCTTACGCCCCAATGCGCCCAAACCCGAAAGACAAATTTTGCGGGGTTAAAAAAACAACCCCTCGGAATCAGAGAAGTTGTAAGGAGTTGTAAGAGGATGTAAAGAGAGGCGTATTTTGTGGACGTTCTTTGTGTTTGTTCTCCTCCTGGGGATGATTGTAACAAGGAGATATGATTCATCTTGAACTAATTTGTTGACAGTACTGATTAAAGGAAACAGTTTTAGCCTGCGAACAAAGACCAACTTGATTTTTGCAAATAAATTGTGGCTTACGGGGAGGGCTTGGACAACACACTGGATCACTAATGACAAATGCTTTGACATGAATGTTTCCGGTTACAGTCGGGGCTAGTGAATGACTCGACCATCCATCTGGGGTATTACACGTATAACGAATAACGGGGCTGTCACCTAATCCATAACCCGGAGTACCTATTGACTTGTTATATCTTACTAGCAATGAACTAAATTTAGCCGCGCAGGTGTTCTGGTGTGTATAAGTTGGCTTCTGAAATACCAGACGGCATAATCCTAAATTCTATATGGCTTTGCCAACTATGAGGACAATTTTAGAGACTAAACAACTCTGGTGTGACTGTATTAAAATGCTAAATTCAACAAAGTAACACTGTCCATAAACTTCCATTCTCCTTTTATGTCCACATATTTCCATGCCTTATATATTTTTAATTTCCTGTGAATAAAAACTTTCCGCAAGCTCCTTTACAGCACATTTGTAGTCGTGCCTCAAACTGAAGTAAGCAATGGTAGAAAATGTTTAAACAAAAGCAAACAGATTCCTTTTTTATACGTCCTATAAACAGTGTGGTTATAGTGCTGACTAGTGTTTGTGAATGCTGTTCTATTAGCGTTAGATCTCAGAACTACATCCCAGTTTCACAAAAGGTCTTCAAGGTCCATAATGGTCCGTGATCCTTAACGTGCACCTTGTTAAGTCTAATTTTGTGCACTCTTTGCCATCTTATTTGTAATATTGTAATCTTGAGGCAGACTATTTCACTTTTTTCATTCTTCTGTACACTTGTGCGCTGCTAAATGACAATAAACGGTATTGAATCACGGCTATTATTTTTGCAGTGTTTCAAAATTTAATTATATCATGGGAAAAGCTTGGAAGCACTGGAAGATGCAGGATCTTAGCATGTCGGAGTGATATAAATCACTCTCAAGTGCCTGGATTTTAACACAGGACTTCAACGGTTTTGCTGGTTGGAATGCCACGACGTAGTCATGACTCATCATTATCGTTTCGATCTTAATGATTCTATCCATTTCAGGATTAGCCTGAGACCATGCGTGCTCCCTTCCTGGATGTGAGTTGTTTATCACTTAAAGCTGGCATCTGCAAGCCATCGACCAATCACACAAACAACTGGGGATCATCTGCTGTCAGTTACCAACGAGAAAAGCGGCTTTAACTTCTACTTGCATTTGTTTTTAAGCAGCGGAAATAGATGGCTTATGCCTTAGCCTTTGTCTCCAAGTACAAACAAACAACAAGGTGTGTATATTGTATATGCTAACAGATGTTCTACTAATATATAGTACTGTGAAAAAGCCTTAAACGGTCAGAGATGTTTATTAACATGAACTATGCAATAATAAAATCTACTGGGTGTTGCTGCAAAAAAAAAGAAGCAAGTGTGAGTGTCAAAGTCTCCATAAGAACTGTGGCAGATTCTCCACCTTGGAACAACATAAAGAACAAAAATCACACCGAATATCATAATAATTGTTTACTCCACTTTATATTGTCTAAGTAGGATTCCTCTGGGTACTGTGGTTTCCTTCCCACAGTCCAAAGACCTTCATGATAGGTGAAATGGAGACTCTAGGTGAAATTGAAAAAGACTGAAAAGTTGAAGTTTGCATCAGGAAGGGCATTCTCTGTAAAACATATGCCAGTTCGGCAATGTGAGTGACTCACTGTGGTGAACCCTGATGGCAGAATTTGAAAGAAAATACATTTTGTCTGCTTGTATGTAAAATATAGTCATTATTTTGATTTACAGCATGTCTTTGGATGTGTTTCACTGAGTGTCCTGGAGAATCAGCCATTTTTTTTCTGGAGACTTTATCAACTTCAACACCCATCATCCTTGATTAAGGCTTTTTAAGAGCTCTGTTATGTAATATATTGTTTTCTTTGTGGCATTGTTTAGAAAGAGTAATGTTTGGAAATATAAAATCATTTTTGCTGACTCATTAATGCAGAATTCACATAAATAAACATCTCTAACAAAACATGCACAATTGTGCAAGAGTATCTTGCAAATTTGACTGAGACCTAATATCTACCACTGCAACCTATCCGGCTATACTCCTGGTATTGTCAGAGCTTTTTATGCTAACTAACAGTGGAGAAATAAGCATTATAACTGTCATTGATTAGCCTTCGCTAATCTCATCTGACACTTTCTTATCTCACGTTATGCTTGGTTGTAATTTTAGCTAGCAGTAAAAGACAAGCAAAAAAGCTGTCATTAATTAGCCTCTGCTAACTAATGTCCCTTGGTTCCATGGTCTAAAAGCCTACTTATTAGCCATCTTTAAAAATATACTACTTCCTCACCACAGAATTAATAAAATATATTATCTAATATCTCATCCCTTCTTATCCTGTCTTATATTCTTATATTCATGCTAACAGTGAAAGCTAAGAGATATACGTAGCTGTTCTTAGTTAGCCTTTGAACAGTTAGCCTTAACACCCTAAAACAGTTAGCCTTAACATTACTTGGTTCCATGGAGAAAAAAGGGGTATGTATTAGATAAAAAATTTTATATCTCTCAGCGTCTTTTTGTGATCAGAGATCTGCTTGCTAACAGTGAAAGCTAAGCTAAATATATCTGTCATTAGTTAGACTTTGCTAACTTCCCATGGTTCCTTGGTGACTCAGTGTTTGATTTGAGCGCAGTGTCTTTTTTTTTTTATTTATACAATACATTTTAAAGGTTACTTTATTTATTTTTTTTCCTTTGACTTTTGTAAAGTAACTTGGCGCATAACAGTTATTTGTTTTTTTTTTTGCAAGAGTTTGCATACTTTACAATTACTGTAATGAAAAACATGTTCATCAATCACAGCCCGTATGTCTGCTGATAATCATGTTTAATGAGTTTATTCAAATTGGTTCAAACTATTAATAGCAACATGTGCACTATGTAATCTCTCATAGCACTTGTAAGAAAACACACTGCTTCATGATTCATATACCAGTGCAAACGGACCTTTTTCCTCATAGAGGCTAAAGTCTATAGCCTAAACACTGGTCTAATAAAGAGTTACTAAGCTCCTTAAATACAAAAAAAAAACCAGTGTGTTTACAGGTAAATAAACCTAGTTGTCTTGGTCATCGAATAGGAATTTTATAATAATTTCAACAGTATTGGATTTTGTAATCATCTTAATAATCATAGCTTTTCTAATAATTACAGTTACCGTCATACAGGATATTGAGTTATCATGAGAGTTCTTAAATGACAAAATAAGCCTGGATAAAGAGGAACGGCAGAAAAGGAATTAATGTTGAGACATCTTTAAGTGATGCATCATGTCTCACGCATGTAGCAAACACATTTGAGTAACACATGCATAGCCCAAACATTGCAAACACATCGGTTACATCTCATTTGTCATTGTATTCTTCGATGTTCTGTGTATGCAGATGTTTGGGGTTTTGTGAAATATCTCTATGCATTAGTAAGGAATGCTATGAATGCTTCTCACCCCAGCAGAGCTACAAAGTTCCCCAGTCCTCTTGTTTTATTTTTAATCTTGCCATTCCCAAAGATGTGGGAAAATATTTATAGGGGTCTGACTTTGTTGCATCTTCAGTGGACAGGCTTTTGGAACAAGCGGCTGGGTTATAGATTGTTTGTTCCCTGGCATGAGGACCAGAATAGCTCTAGTAAACCTTTTTTTCTTTAACTATTGGTGCATGGATTTACACAGATTAGAGAAAGATGCCTGCTGTATTTTTCTTTCTCTGACCTCTGGTGCTGAGATGAGATAGACTGGCCTATGACAAAGTCAAGGAGAAGCAACACATTCCTAAGATACATACATTGGCAAGGCTCAGGCGTACCTCGCTCTTGTCCACGGTGTTTACAATATACTGAATTCCTCTGACGTCCTAAAAGGCACAAGGCTGTAACTGAAGCTGCTAGAGTGGCATTTGTAATGTGTAGTTTGGAGTCATGTTTCCTACACAAACGCAAATAGAGCAACTTCGAGGACATGAATTCAAATGAATGAGGTTTTTTTTAAAAATGATATGAAATATTACATAAAAGCTTTAGTACTTTAAACAGCACTGTGCTTTAAAAGGCAATAATTCAACATAGTGTAAGTCCCTGCTGCTCTGATGTATTAAACCCTTGTATCTGGATTGTGATAGCAACATCAAGGTCGGGTTTGACCTCAGTTTACCTAGAATCTGAGCGGATAACAAATGGTGACATTTACGGCAGAGAAAGTGGCTGTGTGTGTATGCTAGTAATTAGGATTTCAAGTTTGGCAGTTGGTGAAAAGGCAGAATTTATACGTCTTTTAGCTCTGAAGCACACTGCTAGTGAGGAAACTGAGCGAGACAGAGTGAGACAAGCATCACCTATGTGAAGAAATGCTGTCTCAGATGGCAACTAGTTTATTCTACAAACCCTTTATCTTAATCATAGTATAATAGGTGTTATTATAATAATTTAAAATATCCTTTTGCATAGCAGTACACAATAAGGGTTTGGGTTTGAGAATAGAACTTTAATGTATGCTACACTAAGCTGAGATTTTGGAATATTTTGAGGTTTTGGGTCTCAATTTAATTGCCATACATATGCTTTATAGCTTTTATTGCTCATTCACTCCGAACCCCTGCCTTTATGTGAATGGCGAGGGTCTTTCAAATAATTTCTCAATGGCACCCTTCTTCGTACTGGCTTCAGCAAACAGCACAACTACACTAGAATGTGTGCAAAACTGTTAAGCATAATTCGTTTAGTAAATTGCTGTGCGCTAGTTGAATAAAATAGTGTAAGGCGCATTTTTAAGACGAGAGAGAAATTGAAGGAAATAGGATTTCGTTTTCTAGGTCTAGATTTCATTTTTTTTTAGGTTTGCTGGCATGTAGATGCTGGTGGATGTCTAGATCATCTGGGTCCAATTTCAAATTGCAACGTGAAGAAAAGCAGGCAGTGCTGCGCTGAATGCGACCGATTTGCACCGAGTGGAAAGGAATGGTCAAGACAAGCATATGTACTGAAATCTTGACTTATATTCTTATTCCTTTGCTTTATTAACCATTTCTACAATTTCTAATACGATCCGCGTCTTTTGCAGCTGACTGCACATCTGTGATGCTCGTAAAAGAGAAAATGCACTTGAGCGAATGATAAAGAGGCTTCTCAAAGTCCTGGCTGGTTAACCCTTGCACACACTCACACACACACAGACACCCAGAGACACACATTCCTTCCTGTGCTGTAAACACAGACTGTGTGTCACCTGTCTGTCTATAAAGACTACAGTGCCTAGTAAAAACAATGTGCATCATTCGAGCATTTTTGTTTCTCAAGTTTCCCGTTTTCGAAAGAAAATCTGTATTTCAGGACTTTTGTTTAATAAGGATGCCTTAAAGGGATGTGTCTTTTTAAGCACGCTATTGTTCCACTATTGTCGGTGTGGCACTTAAGTAGTTCAAGGAACCCTGCAGAGTCTCCACTCATTTAAAGCTTTATGTAAACCCTAGGCTAAGATGAAGAAACTTCAGGTCTGTTTTGGCGACTGCTATTTGCACTACTCTTATGTTTGCTCCTGTGTCTCATTAACTTTTCCACTGCTTCTTTGTGTTCCAATTTAATTCCAAACTGCATGTCAGGCTTAATTATAACCAAACAGTCATTCACTTAGGGAGCTCACATTAGTCTTTCAGCTCTCTGCTATTTAGGAATGAGAAAACCACAAAGCACTATAGTACACCATTTCTTTCACTCTGTGATGATCTATCAGATCTATCTGCTGTGTGGCGGACAGCACTGGAAGTCTAACAATGCTATATCAGCTCCTTTTAGAAAGCCCAGACATAGAAACTGCTAACTTTTTTCTGTCCCCTCCCGACTGCAAACAGCTCCTCAGGAAGCCTGTCAGTCTGCAGGTAAGTGGTGTTTATGACCAGGAAGCTCAATGGGGTTTCCCTGATAATAAGCAATTCTATTAACCAGCAGGATGTTCCAGTGAACAAGGAGGCAGAGAGAGAAGACTGCACAATATTTATAGCTAATATGTTTGGTTTGATTCAACAAGTATTCCTTATAAAAACTTCTCTCATCCAGCTCTGCTTAGGTACAAGTTTATTCTAAGCACTACCAGACACATACACAGACATAGAGACATTAGAGAGATTAGAACTCACCAGCTTCGGCAAAGGTGATAATTTCAGTCTGTTCGTTGTTCTCTGCCTCAAGGCCTCCATGAGGCTCGTCGTCAATCAACACGCTGCCGTCCTTGGCCACACGGCCCACATGGACCTTGCGGATGGCATTGAGCAGGGCAGCACGGGGCACTGGGTGTGTGATGTTGGGCCGGTCCTGCAGGTGCAGCATGCTGAGGATGTGCCTCTTCACCGCCTCCACCACATCCTGCTGTGCGTCCTCCTCCTCTATTAGTGCCTCAGTGCCACTCCTCCGCAGCCGTGCCATAGCACAAGAGGGGCAGTCCGATGGTGAAGAGGTGCCCGAGGTGGCCATGGCGCTAAGAGAATAGCAGTGAGCTAGGAGCAAAAGTGCTACGCTCATGGCAGGCAGGAGGGTCATCCTTGGAGCAGGGAGACAGATGTAAACTGACCACAGCAGCCTAACAAACTAGTTTAAAAAAAAAGTTTCACTTTAGATCAAATGTCCTTCCTGATAATACCTGTCTCAGAGCTATTGATGTGTTCAGTCTGGTTTAAAAAAAGAAAAGAAAAAGAAAGTTGCAAAAAAAGTTTCACCTACTAAATCAAGCAAAGGATTCAAAAAGGGTAATCCTTGTTGCAAAAAGATGATGAAGGTGACTATCGAAGAAGAGCAATAGTTCTGCCGGTTACTTCACTTGTAGTTGTTCTTTCTCTTGTTCTCTACCTCTTGCTTCTGGTTCTCTGAGAAGTTTGGATGGGAAAGGCAGACGTCTTGTGGACAAGCCCTTGGGAAGCAGTGTGGAGCTCTGGGACTGCTCACTATGGACGAGGTGAATGGTTTTGTACAAGTGGGCTGGGCTCGATCTCTCTCTCTCTCTCTCTCTCTTTCTCTCGCTCTCTCACTTTAATACACACACACATACACCCTCACTCTATCTTTTTCCCTCTTCTCCCGTCTCTTGGTCTTACTGTAATTATACTTCTTCCCTCCCTCCCCTTCCATCCCCTCTCCTCCCCTTTCTCTTCTGCCCCCCCCATCTCTCTGTTTCTCTCACATTTTTCTTTTTTTGGTGCGTTCTATTGTAGGGAACGCACCCCCTCATCCTTTACCCCTGCAGTGCTAAAGGTTCACATACAGGGATTTTGTCAGGCAGACATGACACATGATTTGTTAATGAGTGCTTACCTACACTTGCGAGTCATCATGTCGTCACAGCAGACAGCCTGCAACTTGTGCACCCTTGTAATCCTACACTTATGTACTGAGGTGTGTGTTTTTCATTTATTTATAATAATAATAGAAATAATAATAATAATAATAGTAGTAATAATACCTGAATACATTATACTGGAGGCACTAGAGGTAATTGAGTATTAGTTCTTAGGATCGTTCTGATCATTACTGAAATACCTTTTCACAATAAGTTCCTAATTTATATGTATTTTTATCTTACCCACCACACACCCACACTCGTACTACAGAATTACTAGAATATGCCCGGAAGGCTCACTTCCTGTTTAATTAGCCAAACTTGGACATCTGGGGTCCTCTGCGTTACAAGCGGCTGGCTGTGACATCATCAGCATCATAGAGAAGCTGGGTTTGTGTGAGTGTTTGTCTTAAAGTTAGTCAATTTCTAACTTATTGGAGTCATCATGTGAAGCATGTCACGTAGACGAGTGCTCAGCTGTGCGAATATGAACGGATTACTCACTTCACATGGCTGATTCGAATGGCTTTATAATTATTAATGATTATTTCACTGGTGGTCTGATGGAACAGTTTGTTATACTGTATGCAGGTATATACAGCACAGATTATATATATATATATATATATATATATATACAGTATATATAATATATGATCATTTTCATCACTGTTTACTCTCTGATATTTAATATAGATATAGTTAATCAGTAATATTGATGGTAAAGAGTAACATTGCTGAGTCTCTAAGCAAATTTGTCTATATGTAGAAGATTGCTCCCTCTTGTGGGACAAGCTGCTCATTGCCATTGTAACGTAATTAAAATCTACACATACAAGTCTATGAAATTAAATTTAAAACTAATATTCATTCATTGATTTTCTATACCCGCTCAATTCTAGTCTTAGTGTCACGTTTTAGCCAGAATCTAGGTACAACCCTAGACAGGGCGCCAATCTATCATGGGGTGCACACACGCACACAATCACAAACACATTCACACACAAAATGGGCAATTTAGAGACACCAATCAACATATAATGTATATATCTGGAATGTGGGAGGAAACCGGAGTACCCAGTGAAAACCTGCACGAAAACTGGGGGGATCATGCAAACTCTACAAAAAAATGGCTTGAACCCAGGATCTACTTGCTGTGAGGCCACAGCACTATCCACTGCGCTATTTTAAAATATTTTCTCAGAACATACTGTATATCATTGTTGTTCAATTCTTAATTTAGGTGCCCAGCCGGTATCTCAGGGCACACAGCAGGAAGAACCCTAGTCAGGGTGTCACTCTATTGTACTGCACATACTTTCACTCACAGACTCATTTGTACACTATGGGTGATTTAATTACACTATGGGGGGGAAACCCACATGAGCAGGGAGAACGTGCAAACTCCACCCATAATGGACTAACGACGCCTCACTTGAGAATCAAATCCCAGGACCTTTTTGCTGTAAGAAAACAGAACTATACCCACTGCAGTCCCATGCTCAGTCAACAAAAATATTTTAGCTATCTGGACATGAAAGTTTGACCTAGTCATATGGTGATGCCCACAAACCTGATAGAAGTGCAGTCTATCAAATGATTTTAATCACAGTTTCTTTATATGTTCACATTTCTTTGAAAGCACAAAAGAAAAAGAATTGGTAGAAGAAATAATAGCGGGCTGTTATTCTGGTGAATGTGTTCACCTTGAGATGTTCTATAATCACCAGTAAACACCATTGTTGCTGTGAGTTCCTAATCCTAGACTAGTTTTGTTCTCTCAGATTCATAGAGCTCCTGTATTCTCCACACAGTTGTGGAAAATTATAGATTGGGTAATTGGAAGCAAATCAATCTGTCACTATATACACCAGTCTGTATGCTGTTGCTATTTAGCAATCACTAATATTAATATTAGCAATCATTTAGCAATCAGTAATATTGATATTAGCAATCATTTAGCAATCAGTAATATTAATATGCTAGGGGTTGACAAGCCCTTTGTGTCCTATCCAACACAATCTCGTGTAGTTTGTCAAGTTCTAAAATGCTTGAAGATATGTAGGTGTTAGACAATGAAACTGAAACACCTGTCATTTTAGTGTGGGAGGTTTCATGGCTAAATTGGACAAGCCTGGT
>JAOUQV010000040.1:4325142-4338112 GCA_028565295.1 Aspidoras spilotus
TACTGTCCTGTCTTTATTTCTCCCTGTGCTGCCAGGTAGGCACTGGCTTTTCTGCAATTCTGATTAGGAATAAGGCACATTTTTACATGCACTGATCTACCATACTTTACCATAACCAGCCTAGGATTTAACTCTAACACCAGTGTGTGCATATAGATACAACATGTCATGATAATAAGGTCTGAACAAACTGCTTCTTCTGTGGTACTAAAAGAGAGATTCTCCTCTAGATGTCAGAGATTTTTATTTTATATTATGTTTTATTAGCTCACCTGAGACAAAACACCCAGAGATTTCCACGCATCCCACTTTGCCTTGTTCACAAAGTCCAGCATTCCCGGTTTTGGGGTGTTACAGGGTCCCTGCGTGGCCTGATTGCATCCATACATACAAACACACACAAACATAATACATAAGAGTAAAATTGCGAGAGGGAATAAGAAACTAACTTTATCCTTATCATAAACATCAGATGCAGGTAAAACCGAAAATATGCATTCTTCCTTATTTGTTTCATCTTCATCTTAGTTTTAATAGTCTAAGCCAGGAGTTATACCCAAGAGCCAAGAGCCAAATCCAGCCAAAAGTTGCTGAGCTGAGAGCAGCAACAAAGGTAGAAAGCACTAAAATACCAAATCAAATGTTTCTGGATGTTTGTGATTCAATGCTTTGCGTTATCAGCGGTGCTCGCGGGAATCAGTATAAAGACAGGCATTGGCAAAATAATTACATAATGTCTAGTGAATAATTTTAATTAACGCTGCCTTTATTTTTTTTCCTCTTTCAGCTTTTTTCCCCCCCATCACCCGGGATGCCCTTCCTGACACAACCCTCACCCTGTTGGGCTTAGGACCGGACAATTCAGCTTCTCCAATTCATCTAGAATGACAATTTAGCATTTCCAATTTACATAAAGTTCATGTCTTTGGATGTGTGTTCAATATTAGGGACACCCTGTATACATGAGAAATGTACAGCTTCCACGCACGTCCACTAAGGATGTTAATAATGAAATTTCCTGGTTGCATTTTACAGAATAGGGATTTCTGCAGGCAACATTGTTAACGCTATAAAAATACACGGACACATCCAGCCTCCCAACACCGACATGGACGTCACGGTGTTTATTGTTTGTGGACTGGTTTAATATTTTATCAAACAATTACAAATAGTCCAGCATTGATTACTGCAGAAACTAGTTTGATATTCAAGTATGGGGCAAGTGCAAGGATTCTGACCGTCCCACATGTGAAAGATTTAATGATTTGTGACAACTCAGATATGCCCCGATTAGGTGCATAATTTTATTTAAAATTAGTTAGAATTATATTTTTTATTTAATGCTTTTTAATTGAATTTTTCCAATTATTTAAAATTGTCACGACTGTCACCCCTAGAGGGCGACAAGAACTGTGTGTCTGGACTCACCTGGTTTCTCACTCTCTTTCACACACACACACACACACACACAAGTGCAGTTTGGCTAGCAGCGTTCTATAATTGACTCCACCTGACAGGTAGGAAGATTACTCTTCATCTTACAGACTTTTTAAGGAGTGATCAAGTTTAGAGACGCTGCTGGTCGACATAGAGTTCATTGTCTGTTTGAGCTGTTCATGTTAGTTTGCTTTTTAAAGCTATTACCAGTCACTTTGCTCGTCTTTCTAGTGCTCCTTTTTTGTCTCAGTCAGTCAGTCTAAGTCCATTAATCCTGTTCTCTGTCAGTCACTGTATTAGGAACACGCGCAGTTTAGTTTATTCCCCGGTGTTTTCTATTCAGTGTTTTGTGCTCTTCTATGGACATTTGCTTACCTGTTTCCGTTTTGTGTTTTTGCCCTTTTAGAAGCAGTAAAGTGGGAGTGTCTGGAAGGTACAGCAGATTAGTTGTTTGTGGAACTCCTGAGTTTTTGTGGATTATACATTATTTTGTGGATTATTTTGTGGTTTTTATTCATGCCATCACTCAGAGCTGTTCGATATATGTGTGTGACACATTATATAAATAAAAATGCTATTGTCTCCTTAACACTTGTCTGGAGGGTTCGTTACAAAAATCTATTTATTTAAATGTAATATTTTTTATTACCCCGCAGAAACCCTGTAAATATAACTCTCAGAACAACCGATCAGATTAGACAGGTGGAACTAGATGATATTATAATCATCAAAGTAATATATAAAATTGATCAAATAAAACTCTTAAAGGTTCATTATGGTTTAACATTAGTTAAAATGAGAATATGAAACAGCTACTTTATCATTACCTGTTTAAACAGGGCATAGATCTTGAGTTTGGCCTCATTGCCAGGGTCATTCTTTAGTGTGCCGAGTTGAACTTTTGCCTGGTTAAAGTCCTCCGTTGAAGCGGCAATTGATAAACCAGTTTTGTGCAACTGAACACTGGGAATCCTAAAAAAATAAAGACATACACAAAGATACACACCGTTGAATTTGATTATACCTGTGATAGAACAGAGTGTGTTGGAATTGGAAATTATTTACATGCTTTCACTTGATCATGTCATTAATCATCATGGCATTGAATTTCACTACTATGCCGATTACATATACAAACCCGATTGCAAAAAAAGTTGGGACAAAATACAAACTGTAAATAGAAACGCAATGCCATAATTTACAAATGTCAAAATAATGGCTCGTTTGTAATTCTGTGACAACCCATCTCCAAAAAGTTAGAAAAAAGCCTTGTTCACCCTTGTGAGACATCCCATTTTCTCTATACAAAAGTCTGTAAACGTCTGGGGACTAAGGAGACAAGTTGCTCAAGTTCAGTGATATGAATGTTAACCTATTCTTGTCTAATGTCGGATTCTAGTTGCTCAACTGTCTTCAGTCTTTTTTGTCGTATCTTTCGTTTTATGATGTGCCAAATGTTTTCTATCTGGACTGCAGGCTGGTCAGTTTAGTACGTAGTTTGGCATTGTCGTGTTGGAAAATGCAATGTCTTCCCTGGAAGAAACGTCGTCTGGATGGGAACATATATTGCTCTAGAACCTAGATATATTAGCATTGACGGTGTCCTTCCAAATGTGTAAGCTGCCCATGCCACATGCACTAATACAACCCCATATACATACATATACACACACATCTATATATCTATATCTCTCTCTCACACACATATACATACACACACAAAATAAATAAATATATATATATATATATATATATATATATATATAACACATTTAAGCAATGCAATGATCTCGAAGAAAGGTTATCAGTAAGTAGGAGAAAGGTCAGCGCTCGAAGCCAGTCATGACAGCGAGAGCAAATTTAAGACCAATCTTTTAAATTTTATTAAAATATTTCTACATTTATGAGACAAACAACTATAAACAAAACAACGCGAAAATATACAGTATATTATCTGTATATACACTACTGCGGTTGCTAACTAGGTCGTGTAACAAATAAAGAGCTTTCCAATCCGTCGTTCACTACATTGCGGGTAATACAATGACATGAACTATTTCACACTACACACTTTTTAGTGCTTTAGGTGTGTTATTGGATTACGCTAGCTAGCTAATGTTCTAAAACTGAGATTCATTTGTTTTCTACTGCGTACCTGCTACCCACCTGGAAAATCGGATGAATCGCTGCAACAAGAGACGGTTCATATCGATTATAAAAGAACACATTCAAAGTTTACTGATTGCACTATCGAAGGCCGGTTCTTCCTGTGTTACTTCATTCACCAAACAACTCCCAGTCCGAAACGATTCAACGATGTGTCGTTTGAAATCGGGTCGGCTCTATGAATCGACTCTTTAAATCAACTCTTTCGTTTGTTTTCTGTTTCTTTTCTTTTAACACGGTTACACCTTTGTACACAATGATCATTGTAATCATTGAGAGCTGTTTAAAAAGCTGATTAAATAATATTCCAAAAAGGGTAGCATGGTGTCACAGTGGGTACACAGACACCATGGGTAGCATGGTGTCACAGATACAACCCTCACCATTTACCCGGGCTTAGGACCAGCATTGGAAATACACCAGATTGTACTCTCTAATGGCTGGTTTAGATTAAGCAGAAGATAATAAATGAAAATATTCGGAGAATAACCTTATATTATTAATACTGCATTTTTACATTCTATCAAATAAAATCATATTTACTGCACTGCACCACATTTTACCACTTGAGGGGCACTTCTCAATTAATGATGGCCCCTAACTGGACAATTATTTATGTTCACCTCTAGTAGACCCATAAACAACAGTGTATCACATTTCCTTTTATAGACAGGTCACTACTTTTGACACTGTCAAGTATGGGTGCATTTCTGCTACTGGAAGGGCACCTAACATCTAAGCTCATCTTCTGGGATTGCTACCTTGCCATAGTGGAGTTGCTTGAGGGTCCCTATGGGTCTGAGAGCGATAGCCTCTGCTCTGTCTAGCAGAGTCACTCTTAACAATAAGGTCAAAGAAGATGTTTAGCTAAAGAACAATCATAGCCCCACTCATAGGGACCAGAACTGTGTGCTGCAGCATGTTTATTAAATCCATTTACCATGATGAGGTGTATCCTTTTATTTTGACAAAGTTTAATTGGTCTAATTTCTTGCCATATGGATGTTTGTGAGATCATCAGTTGTGTCTCATCATCAAACTAAAAGTGTCTAGTTTAGAAAAAAAAACTAAAATATAAAACATATTCTGGTGTTTATTTATTTCATTAGTAGTGTTATTTAATAATGTTGATGTCTTCCATTTTGACATAGGAAATAATAAACTTTCCATAGCCTTGTTGCAATTTACTTTGGTTCATATACTGTAATAACTCACCTCAAAAGTAAAGTTTATTGAGTGTCTTGGAAAATCTTCTGGGAACAGTTGTTCTGGAGATTGTGACAGTCACTTTTTGCAGCAAAACCAAGCAGCTTTTATTATCTGACTTTGTCTGAAAAAAGTGGCATGTTAACAAGTCGAGTGGCTACAAAAAATTCGAGTGGCTACAATTTTTGTTAGCAAATAATGTTGTTTTCTAACCTTTGGCTGTTTGTCTATCTGCCTGCCTTTCTGTCTGCCTGCCTTTCTGTCTGTCTGCCTGCCTTTCTGTCTGTCTGTCCTTTTATATTTTAGCCCTAACTTGCCCACATTTCTCGCTTTAAACAAACACACCAAACTAAAACAATGCGGAAAAAAAACAAGAACTTTTATTTTGTAATATTGTAAGAACCGCTCTCAGTACCGGAAGTGCTCTCCAGGTCACAGGCTCTATGTCAGACTGTGGAAGGCGGTATTACAGAGGAACGAAGCGCGTTTGGGTGCGCACTTGTCTGTAGTCGGGGCAGTAGGGTGACTTTAAGGGGCTGTTGTGGTAAGAACATGGCTGCTGTTTTTCCGCTGCGGGGTTTAACGCGTCTGCTGAGAGGAATAACGCGAAAACACTGTGGAAATCTCCGGAGCACCACAACCTCAGTAAGAGTTTTACCTCAAGAACTGTCCGACTTACTGTTTTCCAGTTCATCTTAAATATCCTTTTGTTAATCACATTATAACATACTTCTATTATTTATATTTATTTTTAATCGATTATTAATATTATTATTATTAGGAGTAGTAGTAGTATATGATTATGATTATTATTATTATTTATTATTACTATAATTATAAATTCTTATATATATTCATTATTAATATAATAATTTTTAATTCGTATTAATATGTATTGTTATTATTAATATAATTATTATTAATAGTAATATAATAATAATAATAGTAGTAGTAGTAATATATATTTATTATTATGTATTAATGATCATTATTATTATGATGGTAATGTATCAATATGATTATTTAAGGTGGCACAGTGGATAGTGCTGGTGCAGTTGAACTTCCCGGGTTCAAGCCCGAGTGGGGCAACTTGGCAAATTTCTGTCTGGAGTTTGCATATTCTCCCAGTGTTTGCATGGGTTTTCTTTAAGTGCTCTGGTTTCCTCCCACATTCCATAGACATGCATGACATGGTTAATTGGTGTCTGGGTTTATAAGGTTGTTCCTGCCCTCACTGCCATAGTTGCCGGGTGGGCACCGATAGGTTAATTGGTGTCTGGGTTTATAAGGTTGTTCCTGCCCTCACTGCCATAGTTGCCGGGTGGGCACCGGCTTCCCTGTGAACCTAAAACTAAGATTAAGCGGGTATAGAAAATGAATGAATGAATTATTATATATTAATAATCATTGTTATTATTTAATATGATTTGTTTTATGTATTCTTATTAATTATTAATAATAATAATTTATTACTATAAAATATTAGTAGTAATATTATTATTTATTCATTTTCTTCCGCTGTGTGAAAGAGAGTGTGTGTGTGTGTGAGAGAGAGAGGATTGAATCCAGGTCCTTCTTGCTGTGAGGTGACAGCACTTCCCACTGCGCCACCGTGCCACCCTGTTTTATATATTTGACCTTGTAATCACCTTAATCAACTTGGATCAACTTTATAATCAACAGTTTCATTGATGGTGCAAGATAAATACTCCAAATATTCAACCATTCAATCAGATTTTGGGCACAAACCCACCACCCCAAAATATTTTCTCCACATTTTTTTAACAAAGATGACAAAAAAATTATATTATACATTTTATATTATTTTTCTTTCGATGTTTAATTTTGTGATGTCACATACACAAGCAATATTCAGTAGGCTTTATGTATTTGCGTTTGCCTTTTACAGTCTACACTGAATCAGCAATGGATTTGGAATATCTGGCTAATAGCGGCCTGCTGCAACTTTTTTGATTAATTGCAGCACATAGATATCGGGAACAGATTCCACATGCTGGCTTAAGTTAACCCTTCCCTTCTGCATCAGCTTCACTAGTTTGTCTCTCAACGCTCACCATGGGATTAACCACACGTGGCTAGCTGCTGATTTGAGCCACACTCTAATGAATTAATCTCAAATACCAAGTTTTGCATTTGCCAACTGGCAGGTGTTCCTAATCCAGGGACCATTCTGTGTATTTTGTCTCTGTTTCTTCGATAGTCCAGCATGCCATATTATATATTTATATCCTTTTATATTTATATTCTGAGTTATTATAATACTTATAGTAGTTGGTGGTGGTGCATTAACTATTTACTATTAAAATAGTAAAGAATGTCAGTTATCTTTTTTTTTTTATTTGCTTAACATGTTGATTTATATCCCCAACATTAGGCTCAGAAGGCTGCGTTACTCTTCATTGTACCTCCATTATCTTATCTGGGATTTGAATCACTACGGAGAGTGTCTTGTGCAACTGCAGTGTTTGCACTTGACAAAGGTACTGCTTTTTAAGCAGCATATCTAAACCTATATGAACATGCAGGATATGTCAGGAATATGTCAGGAAATGCAGGAATATATTGTATAATAGGTTTTTCCTTTGTTCTCCTGTTTAGCTGAGGAAGATATAGAACAAGCCGATTATTTATACGGCTGTGGAGAATCAGAGAAACTCTACCAGCTACTGCTGCACTATAAGGACAGGTAGGCAATATACTTATTATTCTAGTATAGAAAAGAACTGTGAACGTGCAGCGTGTTACTCGCAGGCAATGTCCTTTATTTAGGGTACTTCTAGGGCCTCCGGGAACTTGTCCAGGTTTATATAACAAGATAGACAGAGCACTGACCTGAAATATCTAAAATAATTTATAACTACTTAGAATTCTATTTTTTAAGAATATGGATATTTTTTGAAAAAATGTTTTTTGAGCGGTCAGTGCAGTGGATAGTGCTGTTGCCTCACAGCAAGAAGCCCCTGGGTTCAGTCCCCAGGTGGGGTGACTCATGACCCATGAAACTCCTGCGTGGAGTTTTCTCCCCATGTTCGACATGCATGCTAAGTAAATTTGAAATGCTAAATTGATTCAAAATGCAAAGTAATATCTAGAAGTCATATTCGGCTTGAAATGAATCCCAAAATATTGAATGACTTTATTAAATCATAATAAGAAATATAAATACACTCAGTTTATGGCAAGGGTTCTTGGGACTTGGGGTTGTGAGAATGATGTTAAAAACCACACCTCACTAGTTTGACTCTCCCCTTTTGGATCATCCACGTGTGTATGGCTGATCTTGTATCTGATCATCTGTATGACCTTTGGCTGATTCTTCATGATTACTTTATGCTTAGTACACATATTGTGGTCCAGGAATAGCAAACAAATGTAGATGTTGCTAAACACTGCCAAACGTCTGAGGTCAAAGTTGCTCCGTTTACCCATAACTAGAAAATGTTTCCTTCTTCTGTACAGTTTTATTTATATAGTGTTTATTAGAATACATCATTGCCACAAAGCAGCTTTACAGAAATCATATACAGTTCATAAATATAAAACTGTGAGATTCAATAAGATATAGATACAAATATGTCTTGAGTCTAGATTTAGTTAATTCCCCAACATTAACTGGAAGACCTTTCTATAGCTTGGGGGCTTTGTAAGTGAAAACTTTGCCATCGACTGTAACTTTCATTATTCTAGGAACCTGCAAGCAACCTGCACCTTTTGAACGCAGTAGTCGAGGTGGATCATAAAATATTACAACACAAGAAAGAATACACAGCCTTGATCAGATGCCATTAGGAGGTCATTAACCACTTTAACCAGTGCTGTCGCTGTGCTGAGGTCTAAAGCCTGACTGATAGATTTCATGGATGTTGTTCTCATGTAGGTAGGAACATAACTTCTGTGCTATAGCCTTTTCTAGTACCTTACTGATGAAAGGTGACGTAGGAGATTGGCTTGTAATTAGAAAGTTGACTGCGGTTAAGGGCAGGTTTTTTTAACTAGAGGTTTGATCACTGCTAATTTAAGGGGTTTCGGTACCTAACCTGTGCTAACTGTAGAGTTTATTATTTTTAGTAACAGCTCAGTTGTTTGTTTAAAGAACAAGGGGATCTAGAACACAGGTTGATGACTTTGATTTGGAGATTAATGTGATTAAAGATTTACAATCACAATCGTTTATAACATTGACAATATTAGATGTAAAATTATATTGTTTTATGTTATTAGTATTAATTTTGATTCTGATGTTTTCAATTAAAAAGTTCATGAAGCCATCGCTACTGTATATTGATGATGCACTTGGGACAGAAGTTGGTCTTTTCGCTAGTTAGCTTAGCTGTAGAAGTAAACAGAAATCTGGGATTTATAAGTTGGAGATATAAGTTGATTTAGTGGCACTAAGAGCTTTTCTATAGCTCAGGCGACTTTCCTTCCAGGCTGGCTGAAGGACTTCTAGTTTAGTTTGATGTCATTTATGTTTTAATTTTCAAATATTTTGTTTTAGGTTGTGTGTATTATCATTATACTAAGCTAATGTTTGCTCTCTTATTATTTTCCCTTTCAATGGAGCTACATTATATACAGTTCTGCTGGATTGTGACTCTAATAATTTAGCTGCCTAATAGACTTGTTTAGGGTTGGACAGTGAGCCAATGAAAATGAAATTGGGAAGTTTATTCATGAAGCTATATATGCAGATTATGATGTAAATATGTGCCTGAGACTTGGCAGACTTTATATGAGTGCCAGTTGTGACATAACCCCCAATTGAGGCACTTTATCAGAGATCATAATCCATATCAGCATAGGTCCTAGAACATTCAGTGTACTGCATTTTACTAGGTCAATGCCCCTATATCATCTTAACCTGCAGTATTTTAAATTTAATTTAATTTAATTTTCAAATGTTTCATATAAAAGCAGATATGGGTGTGTAACACTAGCTCAGTCTCTATATAAACTTAATCCATGATCTTTCAACCTAGAAATATTATTTGAAATTAATGCTGCTTATGAATTATTCATTATCTCAAATCACCCTTGACTAAGAGTGTATGTTGTAGGAGAATCGTCTCAAAACTCAATATACAAATATACTGCCATATATATAATTAGTTTGAGTTGAATAATTCTTGCTTCTGTCTGACCTTAGTGATAATGCAGAATTCCTGTGGAGACTGGCTCGAGCATCCCGTGACCTCACTTTACTTCCCAACATCCCTGCTGATCAGAAGAAAAAACTCACTTACGAGGCATTTGAGTATGCCAAGAAGGCACTGGAGAAAAACGAAGCCTGCTTTGCTGCACACAAAGTATTACACATGCTTTATCTTTACATGAGTCTGTCTTACATTACACTCTCTATTAACAGGTTAATAATAATAATTTTTTTTTTTTTAGTGGTATGCTGTTTGCTTAAGTGATGTAGGAGACTACGAAGGGGTCAAAGTTAAAATTGGAAATTCCTTTATTATTAGGGAGCATTTGGAGGTAAGCTGGAATATGAATATAGAAAAATAATTATTGGCCACTGTATAAAATGCAATCATCATTTTTTTAAATAATGGCATAATATAAATCATTTGCAGTCTGCATAGCTCAGTAGGTAGAGTGAGCTACTGGTAAAAGATAGAAACGTTAGTAACTGAGTATTAAATCCCTATCTAGATTCTTATTTTTCTTCCATTCATGTTGTTCCATAGAGGGCTATTGAGCTAAATCCAAAAGATGCCACTTCTATTCATATCCTGGGGTATTGGTAAGTACATGGCTACTGTAGGATAGAGAAACTAACATTAAACCATTATTCTCCCTTGGTGAATGCCAAGGAAATAAACATGGCTACCATTGGCTTTGGTTTTTCCTTACCTTCCTCAGGTGTTTTGCTTTTGCTGATTTGCCCTGGTACCAGCGTAAAGTCGCAGCAGTTCTGTTCGCATCTCCACCAGCTGCTACTTATGAAGAGGTATAATAATATTTATCTTCATTGCGCTATGATTGAAATGGACTTCTCAGTGAGATTGATATTTGGGATTTACAACACATTCTAAATTATAATAAACTACATGGAAAATTAAACTCATGGAATATGTGTCTCGGGGCTCTTTGGATCACTGAATTCAATCTCGGACACCTGTGATAATTAGTTTGCCAGCTGAGTCCAATTAAAGAAAAACTACTTAAGAAGGACATTACACATTATTAAGCAGGAGCAGTTACTAAAATGCCATTACACAGCTGCTGTTGCAGGTGCCTGCAGAGTCCTGTGAAGCTAAAGAAATCGAATTCTCCAGAAGCTTGCAGTTGTGCATAAACCTATTTGTCCACCATTAACCAGTGCTCTCAAGCATAAAGGCTTGCATTGGGTTCAGACTGCAGAGTGTCATTTAATGCTGGACGGTCACTTTGCGGCTTTGGGACAGAATCATGGAGAAAGAGCTGGTTAGTACCTTTAGTGTCCCTGAATGTGTGAAAACGACCTCTGCAAAGTATATAGTGTTTCTGACTGACCACATTCTTCCATAGTATAAAGATAGGAAATGTGCCTTCCATAGCAAAATCATCTCCATGCATGACCATGCAAAGTTTACCTCAGTGACATTGGGTGTCATGGGAATAAAAGAAGAGGAAACTGGTGTGGCCACGTCCTCCCTTGAGGACCTCAAGAACCTATTGAGAACCTTTGGCGTATTCTCAAGCAAAAGATCAATGAGAGTGGGAGGCAGTTCACATCAAGACAAGAGTGCTGGGAGCCTATTCTGACATTTTGCAAATAAAGTTTAAAGGATGCAAGAATTTTGAAGGTGTTATGAAAGAAGGGGTCCTGTGTTAACGTACAACTTGGCCTGTAAAAATATTATTGATTAAAAATTGCTTTTGTAATAGTTAATGTGGCCTCTTGGTGCGGAAGGTTCGCCAAAATACAGATTCTACTTATACTCTACAGAAAAATATTGACTGTCATTTGCATTGCAGTTAGTAAAATCAGAGAAAAATATCATTTACATAATAATTTAAGGCATGGTGTAGTTCAGTCATGCTTTTGTACCACTCAAATAGCTTAGGTTTCTTGTCTTGCTGGAAGATGAGCTGATACTGTACCTTTAAGTCCCAAACAGAAACAGCCTCATATTGCCTTGTATTTTGACCAACTTCAATGTACTTGCTGATAAAATGCATATTCACAACATAATGCTACCTCCACCATGCTTCACAGAGGGGATGGTGGCATCAGTGTTGAGTCCCGTTTGTAGGGTTATATGTTCCAAGCTGAAACATTTACCATTTAACTTGGGTGCCAACAACCATTGTGAAACACTGTAACCTGTATATTTCATGGCTCCACCTCATCCTTTTAAGTTCACATGAAATCCTGGCTGTTTGTACTGTATCTTTCTAGTACCTGTAGAGTCACTGATGGCCGATTGGTTGATTCTCGAACTAACTGGAAATTCAAGATATTAGGAGCACAAATACATCCAAGCTGTTCCTGTGGGTCCTTTGTACAGTTAACACTCACTGCTCAGTTTGTGTAATTGAAATATGTAGATCACCTTCGATAAGAGTTGCCGAATAAAGTAAAATGTTAATAAGTGGTTCGATTTGTACTTATTCCCACCAGCCTCTTTATTATTATGTAGATGTTGTAGTTTCATGACAATCACAGTTCGGTTCAGTTTAATTCCAGGTCCTACCACTCCAAAAGTGGGTCTGGGGAGAAATACTAATAAAATATGCATTCTAATAATAAATTTTGTGATTTTTAGGCTTTGGCTTTTTTTCTCAGAGCTGAGAAAGGTACAGATACTTTAATTATTATTTCTGTACATTTACTCTACGGTATAATAATGACAAAATCTACAGCATAAAATGTGTTTCCCCTTTCTCCATCATTTCCAGTGGACCCAAACTTCTATAGCAAGAATCTTTTGATGCTTGGGAAGACATACATGATGCTGAAGCAGCAGGAAAAAGCTCTTCTTTGGCTTAACAAAGCACGCGACTATCCTACCATTACTGAGGAAGACAAGCAGGTTAGTACACCTATAAATGTACAGGGGTTAGACAAGGAAACTGAAACACCTGTCGTTTTAGTGTGGGAGGTTTCATGGCTAAATTGGACAAGCCTGGTGGCCAATCTTCATTA
>JAOUQV010000040.1:4583266-4601207 GCA_028565295.1 Aspidoras spilotus
ATATATTACGTTTAAGATAATGAATAAAGTAATTAATAAGTAATTCGTACCTGTGTGCGAGCGCATATGTCTCGTCAGATCCTGAAGACTCCAAAAGCGTTTTCCACACACCACACATATCTTCTTCCTCTTATCAGTTTTACTTCTCGACACATTAGTCCCCCCTTCACAGTTCTTTGGTTCGGTCGCACTCTCTTCTTCATCGCTCTTCTCCTCCCGGTCCTCATCGGACCAACTGTCCATCATACTGTCTGCTCCTTCACTTTCTGCCACACCGTTTCTCTCCACTTTCTCCAAATCATCTTCTCCGTCATCCTTTTTCAGATCACACAAATCCATGTTGTTGTTTTCAGATTCACTTTCTAATGTGTGAACTTTTTCATGTCGTGCCAGAGTAGCGGCATATCTGAAGCTCTTGTTGCAGCTCTTGCAGGTCAGCTTGGACTCGTCCTGTTGATGTAAATCACTGTCTACTGCAGGACAGGGCTGCTGCTGTTCAGTCTCCGAAAATGTAAAGTCAATTAATTTGCTGGCAAAGTTCAGGTCCAGACTCTTATTGCTCTGGGTATCATCATCATCATCATCAAGATCATTATTATCTGTGTTTTTTCTTTTCAGTGACTCATGCACAGCTTGGTGCTCTGGCTCCACTTGGTGGACGAGATGGTTTAATGCAGCTGAATCAGTGGGCTTGGCTGGGGAGGGTTTCTCGGCGTCAGATGCAGCTGGCCGTTCGGCTCCAGAATTCATCTGCTCCGTTTCAGACATGCTTTCTAAAATGCAAAATTAAAAGACATTAAACAATGTCAGTGTAAGTATGAAAATAATCTAGGGCCACGGTTATGCCTGTAAAACACTGTAATAAAGCAGTGTTTAATATATGATTCAATTGTTCATTTAGTTTACTGTACACAAGTCAGGCTTTACACCAAAGTAGGTCTAAGACATAACATCCAATAGCTCCAAAATACACTCACCGGTCACTTTATTAGGTACACCTTGCTGGTAAAGGGTTAGACCCTCTTTTAGCTTTAGAATTGCTTTATTCTTTGTGGCAACAGAGATGATATTTTGCATTCCTTGGTCATAGCGAATGGTGATTTGAGTTACTGTTGCCTTTCTATCATCTCAAAACAGTTTTCCCATTCACATTAACAACACATTTTTGTCCACACAACCGCCACCGTGGGGCAGTTGTAGGCTTGTGGTTAAGGAACCAGCTTTGCGACCAGAAGGTCCTTGGTTCGATTCCAAGTACCGACAAGTCATGGCTGAAGTGCCCTTGGGCAAGGCACCTGACCCCCAGTTGCTCCACGGGCACTGTGCTAGCTGCTCACTGCTCCGGGCACGTGTGCTCACTTTAACAGTGTGTGTATTTGTGTGTTTCACTGCACGGATGGGTTAAATGCAGAGGACCAATTCCGCCGTGTGCAAAATACAGTGGCAAAATGTATCACTTTCACTTTTTTCGGACCATTCTCTTTAAACCCTAGATAAGGTTGTGTTTGAAAATCCCAGTAGATCAGCAGTTTCTAAAATACTCAGACTAGCCCGTCTGGCACCAACAACCATGCCACGTTCAAAGTCACATAAATCGTCTTTCTTTTCGATTCTGATGCTCGAGTTGTACCTCAGCAAGTTTTCTTGACCACTGATACACGTGTAAATGCATTGAGTCGCGGCCAAGTAATGGGCTGATTAGATATTTGTGTTACCACCAAACTAAACGGGTGCAGCTAATGGCCGGTGACTGTACATACATAGCCTTGCAAATTTCTAATCTTCAAGTAAAAAAAAATTTTAGTCAAAAATTATAAGCAATAAAAAAGTAGGTTTTGTATCTATTCAATTTGGTCTAAATTTAAATCTAAATAAGAATTAATGTCTTTAAATGTAGCAATCTTTGTAGAGCAGTCTGCGGAAAAAAGCCAGGAACATTAGCAACTGGGGTTTGACACCCCAGGGTTACAACAGCTGACTAGAAAATGGATGCTCTTTCAGTTTATACCTATCCCACGTAGCTGTGCAGCCAACCATTGCAAAGGGAAGGCATCACATGACATATTAATTTGAACCTAATATGAATGTAACCTAATAAAACAATTTATATGAATAATTGTGACCAGTATAGTTTTAAACAAGTTCCAGGACACTAATCTCAATAATAATCTTTATCTCATTCTCTTTCCTTACCTGCACTCTCAGGTGTGCACTCGTCTGGCTCCATGGCTTTAGATAAGGCACCATTTTGCCGGAGGTTTCTGTTGGCTACGCCATGCTTGCGCAAAAGGTGGCGCTCACAGTTGGACTTGGTTGAGAACAGGGCTTCACACTGAGGGCACGGATATGGCTTTTGACCTAGACCACATAATAAATGGATGAAATTGTGCTACATGCTTAAATAAATATTCAACTAATAGTTATTTAAGTATACGGACAGTTAAAGGCTTTTGAATAAGATGATGTTACCTGTATGTGTCAACATGTGGCGTTGGAGTGAACTGGCCCATGGAAAGACTCTGGGACAGAAGGGGCACGTCATTTTTTGCACAGAATTGGAGTATGCATTCTTCTTCCCTTTGGACTGCTGGGGCTGAGGGCTATGCTTGGCTTGCATCTGCTTTTCATCTTTTATTTCTTTTTTGTGACCATTGCATGACTGCTCTCCTTCCTTCCTTTCTAGCTCCATTATGTTGGTTTTTAAATAGGTGCTAAATTTATTGGCATTACTTGTGGCCAGCATCTTCTCCACACTGGCAAATTCCCCACTGGACTCGAGGTCAAGGTTAGGCTCTGTTGAATTAACTGCAAGCTTTTCCTTGTTTCCTTGTTTTTTATTGTTTCTCTTTTTGGATCCATCTTGGACAATGCCCTCAGTTGATGTGTCTGAGACAGAATCAGGACAGCCGCGTGGACTGTCTCGTTTCAGTAGGTCGGGGACACCAGACACAGAGGAGATAATCTGGGCGATTGATGCCAAAGGTGGGAGCTCTTTTATAACAGCAGTATTTGGTTTAGGTAGCAGGGGCTTTAGTCGAAAGACACGGCCTGCTGCAGTTGTTGCACCAATGGTGGTCAATGCAGTAGGGAGCTGGTAGCACCCAAGCTGCTGTGGTTTCTCATCAATGGCTGTTTGCAGACCTGGGGCAACTGTGTTATCCATTATGCTAAGTGATGTCGGCTCATTTTTAACTTCTCTTTGCAACGCTGCATCAGTGTTTATTTTCAACGTTTTAACTGGAATCTTGGGGATAGAGAGATCAATAGGCTCCATGGAATCATCATAATTGGTAGATTCCATCTTGATTCTAGGAGAACAACTTGCAGTTCCAGTATTATTTGCTCCCCGGTTTTTGGTTGAGAAGTCCAGTGGTTGGTCCTGATCTGCAGTGAAGAAATTTAGATCCTCCACTTTTATGGGGTGGAGCAAAGCACTTGGGGGTCCTTTAATCACAGAAGATGTTTTAGAACTTGTCTGAGAAGAAGGAACAGAGATGGTTGATATATGCTCTCTTATGTCCTGCTCTTTAATTTCAGGGTGCTGTTTCAAGAGGTGGTGTATACAGTTACGCTTTGCCAGAAAGGTTGCTCCACAGCATTTACACTCATACGGCTTTCTCTGGAAGCCGTTGTGGACACGCATGTGTATCTGTAGGGCTTGGTATGTCTTAAGGTCCTTGCCACATAAATGACAAACACAGTCACGTGAGACGGTTTTTTCTAATGCATCAGGCATTGGCATGGATGAGGTGACATACTTGATATTTTTCTCAATATCCTTACGAGTGTTCTTCATGTGTTTTTTGCGAAGGTGGCGCTCACAGTTTGCTTTAACAGTGAAAGGGTAATGGCAGACTCTACAGACATACGGACGCTCTCCACTGTGTGTGCGTAGATGACGAATCAATGTGGCTTTGTCAGGAGCAATATAGTCACAAATATTACATTGGTGGGGCAACATACCAAGATGAAAACGCATGTGCGCTTGCAGTACTCCGGAATAAGCAAATACCTGGTCACAAAAGCGGCAGGGGTATGACCCTTTGCGACCTGCCCCCTTTTTCCCAGATAATTCCCTTATCTTGTCGTCTGCATCTTTCATTTTTTTGTCAACTGTGTCCATGGGAGTGTGAGCATCACCCATACAATCAGCTTCCATTTGAATTTTTTCAATAGAAGCCTGGTTGCAAATAGAAGACGATGAAGATGAAGAAGGAGACAGTTCCTTGACGGCCTTTGGAAACTGGCCAGTAGGTGGTGGTAGACCGGGGCTGATGCAACCTAGTGATGCTTCCTGGGTGCTTAAAAGAGGAGGAGGAGTGGTGGTTATCATATTGGTCCTAGGAGCAACCAGAAGCTTGGGCTTGACTGGGAGCATCTGTTTGTAGTTTGACTGAACTGCACTGCATAGTGCCTTGGACAATGGGGGAAGGCTGATTTGGTTTGGAGCAGCAGAAGTTACTTTGAGAATCTGCTGAATATCAGCCAGTTCCATTCCAGATTCACCACTAACTGGCTTTACTACCATTCCGCCATCAGGCTGGACAATAAACCCAGTCTGAAATGGCTGTAAAGATAGGATTTTGAGTGCATCATGCTGGGACAGTCCACGCAGAGATGATGGATCCACCAGACTTACCCCACCAAGAATGCTAGAATCCTTTTGGGCTGATGAAGACTCCACGTGGATTACACAGATACTGTCTAACTTTGCTTGTAAGGCATCCTCCTCTGAGGGTACAGGTTTGACCTGAGAAATGTGTTGCAAACCCAGAGCTCCCATGAAGCTATTTTTTTCAGATGCAGAAGAGTCTGTACTGGATGTTTGGAAGGAATCAGACTCTTCCTTGGTTTTTGAAGTGCAATGTTTGGACTTATGCAAGTCTAAAGCAGCACTTAAAGGGAAAGCTTTGTCACACGTCTCACACACAAAGCGATGATTCTTGCTGGTGCAGCGTCTTAAATTGGATTCACACCAAACCTGTTGATTTGAATAATTAAATAAATAAGTATTCCTGACATGCTGTAGCAACACTGTGAAGTTCAATACCACATAATAGAAGAAAGGTTTCTGGTAAACATTAAATGGAGCAGAATAAATTTGCAGACTGACATAAATACACATGATTACCTGTGCAATCTGAGGGAACTTATGACAGGTGAAGTCGATGAAAGACAGATCATTGAAGCCCAGGGCTAGGGAGGGGTTATTCTGAATGAATGGCTGTCCACTGGGATCAGTTGGCAGTTGCTTATGGATGATTGCATTGTGACGGAGCAAACTCCGGTGCGTCCGAAATGAGATGAAACACTGCTCACACCTAAAGCGTAATACCATACAAACAAGCAGTGTTTTATTGTAAAGCAAAACGTATATTTACCCTAAAATATTATTTGTAATTGTTGATTAAAAACAGCTGCTTAATGTTGTAATGTTGCAAGTATTGTTAAAGTATTGACACGACATGACAATGATGGGTTAAATTTGTCTGGAGTTACAAATATCATGAATGACAGTTTGTGATGAACAGCTCCAGCAATAACTGTGACACTTCTCCATTTCTGCTTGTCATGCACTATGAGAGACAGCTGGCCAGTGTCTCTGACGCTACACACAGCTCTTATCAACAGGCCCACCTCTGACCACTACCCTGATTTGTCTGCAGTGGATGTAAACTGGTTAAGTGCACACACAATGGTGTGACCAGTAAACATGGCAGATATCTCGTCACGGTTTGAGGGCTTATAAATTAGTTAATTTAGATTTTTGTGAGTGTCCGTCATGAAGCAAACAGCACCCTCACGGCCAGACCTGTTCTCTCTTTGTGTAATCAGTCTTTAAGACATTTTGTTTATGGTGTCTCCTCCAGAGGGAGTCTCATATAACCAAAGTGTGAACTCCCTTGATTACTGGATGTGTAAATGGGAGAGAGAGAGATGACAACCACAAATCATATGAGCATCCATAAATTTGCATGCATGTGGTCTACATTAAGCTATATTAAGCATCCTCCTTGATCCTCTTAACTAGCTTACTTATCTCTAGTCATTAGACAAGATTAGTGCTAACTTTGCTCTTTTTCATAAAGTAGTGTTGCTCTGAATTTGAATCCAGGTAGGATCACCTCAGAATGAACCAGCTCAATGAAGATACCCATTAACTTGTGTTCAGAAAAGATGGTCAATGCATGAGTGGGTTTTAGGGCCGGTGTCTCTGGACTGTGTTGTCTCCAAGGATACTCATCCCTACCCCCTAGCAGTGAGGTCCAGCTCACTGCGTCTTGAAGTCTACTTCTGTGACTCATTAAATCCCCTCACCAAACAGTCACACACACACACACAATCACACAACCACCATGGTATTTTCCCCTCCTTCCTCTTTCCTCCCCGATTTCCTCCCTCACTCTTCTCAACACCACTCCCTACTCTGGTGCCTAGGGCCAAGTGGGGGAAGGGATGGATCAGTTAAACTACTTTTTACTGAGAATTAACAAAACACTATTAGTTGCAAAGTAGGTATGACCCTCTTCTGGAAATAATGCTCAAAAAACTTTTTTTTTGATGAACAATGACCTCAGAATATGATAATATGTTTGAAATTAAATTAAATGTGTTTGATGCTTGGGGAAAATGCAGCAGTTATCAGAGGCATGCCCGTGAGACAACACCCCAATTGGTATGCAAGAGGCTCGGATGTGTTAAATTATGACCGTTTTAGCACAAAGAATGCCTCTAAAATATCCCAGCAACTGCTGCACTCCTGCCTAAACTTCCAACCTCTAGTGCCCAATGGCATAGCAAGCCTATATGGACCATAATGATTTACACATTCTGCTCAAACGTACTGGAAAAGATGCTCAGATGCTCTTCTTTGCAGGAATGAGCATTAATCTAAACTTTCCATCATTCACAAAATTTATCGTTTGTGTAGTCCAGATATAGATGTGTGTGTATTTGTGCATACAGTTCGAAATGCTGAATATTACTCGTGTACAGGTGCGGTTCGAACCTAAGTACAGCATCAGGATGGGATTCCATATGTGTTTCCAGTTCATATTTAGAGCTGACATTTTTGAAGCAGATGGGGCATGTCAGCTGCTCCTCCAACCTCTTGTGTTCGTTCTGATCAGCCACTCTACCATCTTCTAATACCTGTTACAGCGATCAGTAATGCATTATGTAGATATTTATTTTTGTGTACATTCAGACAAAATAAAAAAAAATTAAAGGGATTCGTTAACATTTTATAACCTAATATCAATAGTTCCTAGTCAGTTTGTGGCAAAAAAAAATATATAGCACATAGCATCTGCAAATCTAACCTTTTTCATAGGTGGCTCATCTGCCTGTTCTCCATCATCACTCTGGCTGAGTTTCTTCTTGGAAATAACAGCAGAGGGGCGTTTCCGTTTGCCAGATGATGAAGGGATGGTGGGGCTGGACAGGGCAGAATCTTTATCATGGATCTTCATGTGTCTGCAAAGTAAAAATGATGGTTCAGCATGCTTGAAGTTTCATAGACACAGTATGTGTTAAAAATAAATCTATAACTTATTTCATCGTCATTCGTCATTCTTTCATTTCATAGTGGCTGAGATTTAAACTTGATGGTCAGCATGGTCCTTATTTTAATGGAAGGAAATTGGCAAATCAGATAACCGAGCGAACTGGGTTGGTTGCCTGTTTGGATAGCCTGGTTAATGGATAATCTCCAAGTAAAACAAGAGGAAAGGCACTAATGGGATAAAAATTATCCCAGTACATGTGTATGCCCTTACATGGCACAGCAATAGGCAATTTTCCATCAGTTGTAGAAGACAGGAAACCAAAATGGAGCTTTTGTTTTTGTAAACATGAAGGAAAGGCATGTTTCTACCCTTTAATGACACCAACATTGACTTTCCTTGGTTTTCTTACTTTTCATCAACCTATATCTTCCCACGCTCCATGCCAATGAGATGCACTTGGGCATTGATCCGACTTGGGCAAAAGATCAAGGTTCATAAAACTTTTATATAACAGACCTGTGCTGACAAGAGCGTATTTCCAATGACACACAATATCAAAACAAGTACTGACTGCACATCTCATTCACATTTCTCTGTTAACCCTGTGTGGTTATTTTTTTGTGCATAATGTGGATGTGCACTTGTGCATGTGTGTAAAAAATTCACACACCTCTGTCTCTGGTCAACCGAGTTTCATCTTTCACTTAGTAGTTTATTAATAGCAGGCAGGGAATTGGCAGAACCATGTGGGGATTTGATTCTTTCTCTTTTCTGGACTCTGACCCTGAGCTTGACAAATCACAGCAGACCTTAACTGCCAAGTCAGCAAAACATAACTGGACCACAGGCATCCTACACATAAGTTTAAGATTATGTATAATCTTCTTAAAGAGACATTTCTAGGAGAAAGGTTTTAACTTTAATCATTTGTCAAACTCAAGCCCAGTTTTATACGTTCTAGGATTTCCACATCTAATAATCTTTTTTAATTTTATTTAGAAATGATAAGAGTCAGCTAGCTAGTTTGTAAAGGATCATAAAATGCCTCAACAAATTAATTCCTGAAATTTCTGCATAGAACCTTAGTCTGAATTCCACTGTGATGTCAGGTTCTAAATGCCAGGTCACAAAGGGCAGTAACTTTAACTCTGAGGCTGTTTAGAGGTGTAATCAAAAGCAGCATGATATTAAGCAAATAAAAGCATCCAATCGGCTCGCATGATAAATTCACCATCCTTTGTATACATACATACATACACACACACACACACATATACACACACACACTGCCTGTCTAACAATGGTGACTCCCTCCTTCCTTTTCCATGTGATGCTTTGGCACAAAATGGTTCCCTGCTTGCCAACAACATACACAACTTCCTTGTGCATCACAGTTTGCACACTTTCGACATGAGTCCTCCATTGCCTCAACTGCTAGCAGAGTTCACTAACAGGCATTACAAATAAAACAGTACTGATTATTGACAGTAACACAATCAGACTCTGAGTCAGACTCGCAATCAGACTCTGAGTAACAACATGGAGGAAAATGACATCCTTACAGCCAAACAAACATACTGGATAATAATAACACGGTAAATGGAGGCAAACAAACCAGTTCCTCAACTCATCACTCATCACCAAGCATAATTCTCAGCAGAGCTATTCTGATTAACAGCCTAATCCTGAAAACCTGGTTTGTAGTTCTCTTTTTTTCCAGATTTAGGTGAAAGCTATTGGGAGTTCATCTATCTCTTTCTGCTATTCACCCACCCCCCGACACACCTCAGTGCATCAACCCCTGAACTGAAGAGAGGATGTGGTGCTTGCCCCTCCACCTCCAGAGCCTGGTGGTAGAAGATACCACATGTAAAACAACAGAGAGGAAAGCGCTTATAAAACTGCTGTTTCCTGCACATAAGCCTTGTTTCATAATAAACTGTCCCTGTTCACATTCACTAACTCAACATGAACTAGTAAACACAGATATGCAACACACACACACACACACACACCAACGCCCATCTACTATCTTAGTGGCACACTTGTCATGTATAACCCATGCAGGCAGGGTGGTGGTGAAGCATCAGGGTGAGGTTCAGGACAAATGACAGGCTGTCTTTTAACATAAATTAAGATAATTCTTTTTTCATTCGATGTCTGATGTTAATGAAATATTACACACGCACAGACGCGTCCACATATTTTATATATAGTTTAGAAAATCATGCCTGCAGATGAAGAAAACCTGTCTGCCCTCCTGACCCTTCCCAAACGGAGAATGTGTGGAGTAATTTGAAACAAAAAATACAAATGGCAACCCGGTTCTGCAGACCTTACGATATGTTTACAGGAAGAATGTCTCACACCCGAATTACTTTGTCCTGGGTGCAAAAACATCTTTTAAGTGATCAAAGACAAATGGGACACTTTATAAAGAAGTGAATGCGTTACCACTGCAAATTATTTGGAATGCACTGCAGCTCTGAAATGCACAAATTGATGTATAATCGACAAATGAAATTACTTTGATCTACAAAACATCTTGGTTTCATACCGTCAGCCCGTGAACGGGAGTTCACATTCATTCATTCATTCATTTATATTCTTCCACTTAATCCACATGGGATCCACCCTCCCACAAACACATACTGTGTGTGCACTGTTTAAACATTCCCCTACTCAACTATTACTGACTAGCCCACATTATCTAACGAAAGCCTATCAATATCTAGTTATCCATGTTAGAAGGGTAAGAAAAAGCATTAGGAAAAAAAAATGCAATTGCATCCCATCACGAGGTCTGGTTTAGTCTACTGCACCCATGTACTTGTAAACATGTGAAGCCATCAGGAGTGGTCCTATTGATGCATGACATGTTTCAAAACAGGAATGTGTCCACTAGGGGGCAGAAGAAAAAAAAATACTAAACCTCTTGCAATTTTACTACAGAATAAATGGAGGAGGAGAAGCTGTTTTCGCTCGGGTTCTAAATGGAGGATGCCAGAGAGTTAGCTATTAAGGTATTATTATTATTAATAATAATAATAATAATACATTAAAAGTGCAGAAATTTTTCATTTTACTGACAGTGAATGATGAATACATCAACTACGGTTACTTTATATTTAAATAAAATACAATTAACAATTACTGGATTAGAAACACCCGGCAGAAGGCATATATTCACTGATCAGCTGTATAGCATATAATGTGTATATGTTGTACTATCCATTACACAACACAAGTAATTGAAGTGACTTTGACTGTGTACAGGTAGTTTGTCTCCGGGAGGCAAACGTCAAACTAGCGAGGTGAATTTTAGGAGCTACTGCAGTGGACATACATTGGCATGCATACGGGCAATGTTCACCACCTTGGATGCCTGTTTCCTGACTCAAAATGGTTGGATGTGGACCAACCCGTTATTGTCCAGCGGTTCTTAATGACCATTCAGAGTATATAACAAGCAATAAGACTCGAACATTTTATCTAACACGCTAAAGAAGAGGCACCACCATCTTACCGCTACAAATCAGTGATGGTGTTGATGTATATATACAGCTCTGATGTAAAACTGTTGACACTATGTACACTCCACCGCCAACCTGTCATGTTTAATGTAAAACCGCTTCAACTGAAAAGTATAAACCAGCCCTAACTTGTCACGTGCCTTCAGACTGGAGCTAAAAATGTGAGCCACTAAGAATCTTGCATCGGAGTGGGAGATATCTCCCTCTCTCTCTCTCTTTCACACACACACACACACACAAATGCTGAATCCTGCAGGACACACAGTTATTGCTAATCTTGAGATTAGAGCTCATTGTTGGGCAAGTAAGCATGAGGCAGAACTCCACAGGTGTTTGTCTGGACGGTCCAGTTCACTCACTTACCTCCCTGTCTTAGTCTTTCTTTGTCAAACACACACACACACACACACACAAACTACAGCTTAACCACTGCGGATGAGTCACCTGTACAAATACTCAGTAGCACTGTTCAGGCGTGTGCTCTTGGCTCCATCACAAAACTGTTTCAGCATTTCCCATCAATTTAAACCTGACTGTTTATGCAACTGTTTTCATCTGTCCATCTTCAGAATGTATGATATACTGTGGGAAATGAGTGTCCCTTCACTCCGAGATCAGAACAGTCTTTTGTTTTCTCACCTATTTGTTCAAGATAAGTGGTTTGTTACTTCCATCTTTCAGCAGTATTATGGGATGAACTACAGGGCCAATTGCCATAAAACTTGGTGGAGGGGTATAGCATTCAATTTTGGAGTGAATCCAAAAGTCATGGCATGGATGCGCATATTTCTGCACAATCAAGTGAGAAATTAACTGGGTTTATCAAACATAGGTGAACCCACCATAGAAATGCTTGCCTGTTGGCCTTTCTGGAGATCTGTACTCCATCTGCATTTCTTGTTTCTATTTGCATTGAGAGGTTTTAGGAGCGTGTGAGAAAAAAATGGGAGCTTTTAATAAAAGTCTTTTAATAAAGATCTGAAGATCTGAAATCTAAAACTTGAAGTTTGCGCAGAAATCATTAGTATTGTGTATTCAGTATTTCCTTTCCGTCTCGAATGAGGACACACTGCAATCCAACACTTTCGTCTGGCGCATATTTTGCATATTGCACGCTTACAACCTGTAAAACAGCATATTTGATTCCGTACCTGAGGAATCATCTCACTGTATTAAATCATTATCAAACTAATCCAATTTCAAATGTGTCTGCCGTGTTCACACCTGTTGAAATGAACTGCACTATGTTTTAATAGTATAGAACTGTATACCCTAGAGATTTTCATACATGACATATCTCTGAGACCCAAAGAAATACATAAAAATTCCTGAGAACACATCACCACAAATGCTATGTCTCTAACCTGTGCATGTTGCCATTGGTGGTGAAGGTCTGGGTGCACACAGAGCATTTGTAAGGCCTCTCACCACTGTGTACCAACATGTGGCGATCCAGCGAGCTGGCTGAGCTCAGGCACTTTCCACAGATACTGCACGAGTGATCAGGAGTGCCAGTATCTGAGTTATGCTGAAGAGAAGGAATGAAATAAAGAATTTAATCTTTAATAATCAATAAAGTAGTTACATTTTGATTTTATATTAAATTGTGTGTGTGTGTGCGCGCACGTCTTACCTGGCGAATATGCATAGTAAGCTGGTGCTGAGTTTGACAATTTTTGTCACACAGTGGACAGATGAGTGATGAGTTCTCATCCTTGGTATCCTAAAACAAAACATATATTTCAACACACATTATTACACGTGTCCAGGTATTTGGTACATGTTCATAGAGAACCTTCATGGTTTTATCCTGAATTCAATTTTTGTAAAGTGACAAATGTTTCACAGTATAAATAAAATTGTAATGCACTGAATTGAAGCAGCACAATGCGGGTAAGTCATAAATACATTATTTTATTAGGCCCCAAACTAAAGTCAGAACAAAATTCTAAATTAATATGTCTGTATAAAGCATATTGATTGTACAGGAGTGACCCACATGTATATTTTGGTCTGTCTGTGCTAAAAACAGAAGGGAGTGTGGGTAAAAGCCCATCTGGTGGCCTTGTGTTCTGCCCTTGACTGTTTCATTGATCCTTGCTGTATGTATAAGATTCAGGCCTGAATAAATACTCAGTTAGATAAATAAGAGAGTATAATGAACTGGCCTCTCATCCGCGTGTGTGGCTGCTGTGCTGTGTAGTGCGAGTCTACAAAATAAATCCAGTTATCTTAAATCACTGAAACAAACTATAACTCTTTCTGAAACTCTCATCTTTTATTTTCATTTTAGTTTCAAACAATAGGGAATTGTCCCATTCTGTGACCATTCAAGTAGAAAGTACATTTGTATTAATATGTCCAATTTGTATCCTTAAAAAAATTATGTTCATTCCTCCGTCACCTTGAGTGGCAGATCACGGCAACCCGACACCCTGTGCTCCCTCACACTAATATTGACAACAGAGCAAATCATTAACTGAGTTCAGTATGTATGTACTCCTACAAGGCTACATCCAGGTCGTATGCCATGCCATCACACATGCACACACCTCCAGAACAAAATCATGCAACGCATGCACTCTCAATCATTTTTTCCGACTGTTATGGTGAACAGGTTTTCCCACATTTTAGACAGACCCAAAGAGCGAAGACCCTGAAACACAGCTGAACCTGACAGAAAATAAGAGACTGACTTTATCTCCAAAACAACTGTTCAGTGGTCAGTGCTGTGTCCGGCATTTCTCATGTACAGATTTCCTGGCTATAGTAATATAAGTAACAAATTCTGATTAAAGACAGAGCACATAAAGCACCAATAAAACATATTTAGAGTGCAGTAGGGTTGAAAGGCTTCTCATGTATTTACTGACCACTCCTAAGCGTTAGTTATTTTATTCAGAGCTAATCATATTTGTTTATGGCATTACTTCATTTACTCTATCTGTAATAAAAGATGCATGTCGGACAGACTGTACTGTATGTGATGAAAGTCACCGCTGTTTTGAGTTGTGTTGTTTGTGTAACCACTTGCTAGTTATAGAGACTTGCAATCACAGATCAGTGAACAAAGAGCTTTCAAACAAATCAGGTCCTTGGGCTAATCATTATATTTTATAGCCCTGTCTGAGTAGAGCAGGCTCTCTATCTGCAGTGTGTGTGTGCATGCTGATTGATGCATGATGATTTATGCAAACTTAATCCAGCCAATTCCAAATTGTATGATAAGCCTCAAGAGAGCCATGCCCGTGAAGAACCAGACCATAACATCATCCAGTGAAACAGGAGATGTTTTAATGTTAGAATAATATTCAGATCATATTTATGTTTAAAGAAAAATAAACAAAAAGTAAATAATAAAAATAAAAACTGATTGTTCTTTAAAACCCCATTTTCTACATTTATGGCATTTAGCAGACGCTCTTATACAGTAGTCATTTATTTAGAATGCCAGAATGCAAGGTACCTAGAGCTAAAATACTGCCAGACATTATCCAGATAGATAGATAGAATCGGTGGATCTTGGATGGATGGATGGATGGACAGACGGACAGACAGACAGACACCTACCAGTTGTGCAAATAGTAGCATAGTGCAAAACTGGCAATGGAACACATTGCAAAACACAGGGCAAATAATGGAATAGTGCAAAAGTATCAAAAAGAACACAGTTTCTATTGGGTTGAGGTCTAGGGACTGAGATGGCCATGAGAGGAGCTTGATTTTGTGCCTTGTGAACCATTATTGAGTCGATTTGGCCGCATGTTCATGGTCAATATCTTGCTGAAATGACCATAAGTCCCATCTCTTAGCTTTTGGGCAGAGGCCACTAGATTCTGATTCAAAATGAGTTCATGATCCCATGAATCCTTACAAGGCTTTCAGGTCCTTTGGAGGAGAAACAGGCCCACAGAATCACAAATCCTCACCATACCTAACAGTGGGCATTAGGTGTTTTTTTAAAGAACGTTGTTCTTCTCTTACCATCCTTGTCACAGTGCATGGTGGCAATATACGCCCGCATCCTCGTCCAGGCTTGTTTTTCACCGCTCCAGATGTTTTGAACTTTTTGATGACTGCTCTGACTGTAGACAAGGACATCTGCAGGCTATTTTCTTGTAGCCATTGCCTGATTTATAAAGGTCGACACACATCTACCTTAATTGAATAGTGTGATCTCTATTCTATCCCACGTTTAAGAGTGAGTAAGAGAAATAGGCTTCTGTGTAATGCCATATTTAAACCCTACGGGAACATGAATTACTAATTAAAGGTTCCTAGATACCACTTTATAAACTATGGTTGAAATGACAAATGGTTCAAATACATGTATTTCCAAGAAATTGTTAAGTGTGACAATAATTGTAAAGCAGATAATTTCATGGGAAATAATTATTTATTACATTTTTTTAGAGTGAGATTATGCAATAATAATAATTTATTTATTTTAAGGCTTTTATCACATTTTAACTAAAGGTAAAAATAATTATAGAGTGCACTGTAGTATTATAGTCCATGTATATTAATTGAGTCCTGTATATTGCAATATGTTTGTGTGTTGTCAGTGTAAAGAAGAGTTCAGTAGTGTGATGCATGAAGGGAAGAAGCTGTCCTTGTATTTTTATGATTCCAATATAACAATTACACATGTTTAATTATTCTTAATCCATGCAAATGACCAATTACAGACCACAGACATGAAGAATGAAATGTATCGTCTAGTGGCAAGATGAATAAATAAATGCATACGAAGCCTTTATAATAAAAATGCATTTTATCTGCTGCAATATTCTTTATTTATTTTCTAAAAAGCCAAGATTCAGTCGGATTTGCACTTTCCATGGTTAAAAGCACGGATCTGATAATCACTGTCTGTAATTCATAAAGAATTAAAATCAAACATTTTATGATTATGGAATAATCCTAATATTTTGAAAAGCGTGTTAAAACCTCTGTTTATTCATTCATTCATGTCAGAGGGGGTAAGTAGGTTCCGAGGGGTCAGACTTAACACCTGTTCTCCCCACATGAGGGCACTTACAGGCCTAAAGTGCACGCTTTAATCGGCACCATGTGACGGCGAGCTGTGTGTACAATAGGAGGATTGAGAGGTTGAAGACCATGTGTCTCCATCAACAAATGAGGACACACTGTCTGTATGAACACACACACACTCACCTGCGTCATCCCACAGGCTCTCGATGCAGAAATATACGCACACATTCCACACACACCTGCTACTGCTCCACAGAGTGGCACTATGGTTTAGATGCATATGGACATCTCGTTTATGTTTTGAGCTCACTTGCACATTTACAACACCAGACACTTGAGTAGAAGCCATTGTTATTCCTATGGTATTGAGTATGACTGGGTAATGATTTAACACTATGTGTGAGAACAGAGACACCACATAGACACCGCATTTTTATATAGAATCGTTTACCAGTACACAATATTAAATATAAGTACTAAATAAATACTAAATAAATAAATAAGTACTAAATAAATACTAAATAAATAAATAAGTATTAAATAAATACTAAATAAATAAATAAGTACTAAATAAATTTAAAAAACACTTTCCTTTTGTCAGAAAAAACGTTGATTTAAATGGTAAAAAATGCTTTTATGTGAGAGAAGAACACAAATTACATAACAGACCACCGGTCAGCCAAAAGAAATTACTGGAAACATAAAGAAGGATGCTGGGGGTTTTTTTTGCACCAAAGAACCAAGTGCATCAGAACAACTGCACCAAGATGCTCTGTAAAACATACATTCATTCATTATATTATGCTTAACCCACACTGGGTCGAGGGCCAGCCCGTGCCCATCTGGCTACTCTGGGCGCAAAAGCAGGAACAACCCTAGACAGGGCGACACTTTATAGTAATGCGCACACACAGTCACACACATGCTTGCACACTAAGGGCCACTTTAGAGACACAAATTAACCTAACATGCATGTCGTTGTAATTCAGGAGAGACCAGAGCATCAGATAAAACCCACACAAATACGAGGAGAACATGCAAACATTACACAGAAATTTATTGAGTTGTCCCCACCAGGGTTTAAACCCAGGTCGTTCTTGCTGTGAGGCGAGAGCACTACCCACTACACCACCCACTGTGTTTTTACTTATAAAATCACTTTACGGAAAAAGCAAACAAAATATAGATTTTTCATTCATTCATTCATTTTCTTTCTGCTTAATCCACAAAGGGATCAAGCCAGGGTGCCCACCTGACAACTTTGGGCGCAAGGGCAGAAACAACCCTATACAGGGCACCAATCCATCATATGTTCAAATATTGATTTATTTCGGTTTATTATAGTTCACCACCCTTTTATAGTGTTTTCTGGGTCGCACGGTAGCACAGTGTGTAGTGTTGTAACCTTACAGCAAGAAGGACCCTGGTTCGATCCCCGGGTGTGTCAACTCGGGAAATTTCTGTTTGGATTTTGTATGTTTTCTTAGTTTTCATGCTTGTTTCATCTAGGTGCTCTGGTTTCCTCCCACAATACAAAGACATGCATGAAAAAACAAGCAAAAAGCTAATTGGTATCTAATTGCCATTACATCTGACATGAGAAAGATGACATTGGGATGCTTAGTCATTTGAAACACGTGTGATTTTCTGTTTTTTTCTGGGTTTTTTTGTGGCCCGTATTTTGCGATGGTGGGTCAAGTCAATTGCCTGGCTTTTGGCCAACCTGAGCTGCATTTCCAGCTTCCAGCTGTCGTCTAGTGTGGCGCTGAATACGAGTGTTCAGGGTGCAACATGTGGACTAATACTCTACATTGTGATCAGAGGGAAACTGCACCAGAGTGTATTTGTCAGCTTGGACATGATCATCATTGGGCATGACATTTGAGTTTGGTTTGCTGCTGTGCA